>JAOTQE010101563.1:0-25931 GCA_025631205.1 Nesometra sesokonis
GAAAATATAGCGGTCCGGCGTGATTTGAATTTTATCGTTAATTTTTTAACTTTTTTATAACGATCCAAAACGCCGTTCTAAAACGGCGATTTTGGAATAACGATCGACAGGAAAAGAGGCTTTAGTTTACTGGGTCTGGTAGAATTCGAAGGTATTAGCTATTTGGCTGTTGTTGGTCCCTGTTAAGTATCCACATACAGTAGTTTATTGTTTATGTAAAATCTATTCAACAATCCAGTATTTTCAAATGTAAAACATTCTTCAAATTCATGAAGATTGTAGTCAGTTTTTGTGAAATATTGTATTGTATGAATTTAGCATTTATACACCTCGGCCTAGGTCATACTACCTTATAGATTTTCCATGGCATTGGTGGGGGAGGTATGAGTGTTTCAGTTGCACGTGTGATTCATACAAACAGCGTTCCACTTTACCCTCTATGATAAATGTTAAGTAATTTGCATAGTTCTCAAAAGCAGCTTTATTTATATTAAAAACTCTTCTGTCCCATTTTTATTACATATCAATTTTATTTGACTCTGTTTAGTGCAATTTAATTTGGTGCAAATTGTAGTGCGCGGCACGGCGTTCATGCTCCATTGATTGCGTTACAGACTTGTTTATGCCAGTATCGTTTTTCCCCAAACAGAGTTGGACTATTCAATTATCGAATGAAGGAAGTCACTGACAACAATCAGATAATTCCAACGCATAACAAAGTTAAAATACAGTTGCAGCATTTTTAATTAATTTTAAATTGAAGATTAACACTGTCACAATACAATAATAATTAGGTCTGTCAATAATTTTATATTTATAGTTAAGTTAGACCTATGCCTACATACAGGCATAGGTTTCGGCTTGTTTCGGGAAGGCCCTATTGTTGTCTCGTTGATAAAAGTAAATAAATTATTATCAGTCAATTAAACATTATCAAATTGTAGTACATAAAGATGATTACAAAGAAAACACACACTACACTATCTGTACACGAATGTATTATTTTGCAAAATAAATACTCTAGGCCACTACAGTACTAGCAAAATGGAATACATGTGACTTATTGCTACACGCAGCGTGCCCGTGACACGCAGCAAGACCGTGCGGATATGGCTATGCTAGTTGAATCGTACACGATACTCGATTGTTTTTACATTAAAATATCATGTTTTGTTCAATTATTTAAAATCTTATACTTCAAATTGATATGTAATTTGAAATATATACTTACTAGTGACAGTTGAATGAACAAATTAAACCTGATCGAAAACAAGCGAGTCAAATCTGCAGCGTATTCTGAAATTTTCCTATACTTTCTACAGTCTTCAAAACGCCTGCTGATTAATTCATAGATTTCTGACGCTGTTTCTATGCCAATGGAAATGAATTTGGCATTATTTTAAAGAAAATTTATATTGGAATATATATTCGCTTAAACCAGTGAAATCCTAATAGTAGTTTTCAAACTAAGCTGATTGGAAGACTAGAACTTTTGACCTATACACTTTAAAATCTTAAAATTGGAGTCAAATATACTGGATTTCTGACGAGATAATACACATACATGGGAAGTTATTTGTAAAATATTTTAGTTTATTTAATTTTTACACATTTCCCCATTTGAACCAGATAAATTGGACAAATAACAGTGGAGAAATTACGAAAAACCTGCTAAAAACATGACGATTTTGGCCAAATTTGTCATGTTTTGAGGTGTTTGACGCGCGTATCGCTTATTTACTAAATAAAAAGATGTATCGCTAACATTTTCATACTACTTACTGTAGAACTTCGCAACATTACATTTTCAATTAGAAATACCGGTAACTGTTTTTTCTGGTTAAATCAAATGAATTTGGTGTCTGTTAAAACTTTATTATTGGGTTTAAAAGAAACCATTCACCAAGATACAAAGCCTCATACTGAAAATGTGTTATTTTTGGTTTTTTTTATGTGACATCCGTTAGTAGAAAGAGATCAGACCTCTTCACTTAATCACATACTTACAAAAGACTACTTGAAATCTTGTAGTTTGTTATTAAACTAAGCTGTAACAGATTGTTTGCTTAACAGATGAATTACAAATTGCTACAGTAGATAGTCTTTGCTAAATCCACTTCAGATTCTTATGCATATCTACAAAATGTTTGCTGAATTGTATTTTACAGTTAGTAAATTATATATGTATTTTTTTGGCTTTACAACCACCTTGAAAAAACTAATTTGACAAGAGAAAATATTCCTGCAATAATGATTGATAGAATTAAATGGAGGTTAATAGTTAAAGATGTTATTGTTTCATTTTGTTATTAATATATTAGTTAGTAGAATTTAATTTGTTTTAATCATGGAAGTACAACAAAAGAAAATGCTTATCATATAACTGGGGGCTCTTGATACAAACATATTCATTTTATAAATGAAAGTTTTTAGACAATTCCGGAAATTCCTCTACCAATTGAGGATGCCACATTGATGTGGGTAAGAAATAATCTTGGCTATATATTAATCTATAGTGTGTAATAAGATTCTTCTGAAAAACTACTTAAATCAAAAAAATTATACATAAAAAAGCAGTTATTATAATCAACTCTTGGGAGAGAATTGAGAGAAAATAAACTACTACAGTCCGATTAAATCGCATAAAAAGTAATATTGAGCGATGCATTAAAAAGGAATTAATGGCACAAAGCAGAGTCTTGGAACCGGTAAGCATACATTAACTTAGAAATTAACTTTTTCAGCTGCTAATTTATGTTTATGAATTGAAGACTGCTGTTAACTGAGCGAGTCACCCATGGCTGAGTGGTTAAGTATGCTGACAAATACTAGCCGACTCATTCAGGTACGCATCATGAGTTTGCGGTTCAAGTGCTAGATCTAAAAAAATTCATAACACTTATTTATTTATTTCCAAAATTCTATTATAGATTTGCCTTCAGGGTGAAGTTCAGTTTTAACTTCAGCTTGTGAGAATATTTTTTTTTTTTAATCATAAATTACACATGAGGTGGTTGAGTAGGTTATATCTATAAACAAAGTCAATACATTCATTCCTGATTATGACATGATTTATGTTGAAATATTGAATCTTGTCATGATGGCATGTATCTCATTGCTTGGAGTATGCATTATACTTTTTAAAGGCAATACAGTTTCCGGAATAAATCGGAGGATCTTTCATATGAAAATACAGACTAAACAAATTTAAGAAACTAAAATAGAAGCTAGATTGGTTGCGGTGATTTAGAAATAGGATGACAGATTAGCATTGAAATATTTCAAAATTCTGTAAGCTCTACGTCAGTAGCTTACAGTGTGTTGTTAAATATGTCTCATAGTTTATACTCAGTAAATTATAATAAACCCTACAATTCTCAACTGCAAGTTCCTAGTGACTTGCAAACTGAAACTTGAATATTTTTTGCGGCCTAAATTTTGAAATTTTCACAATTTAAAACGCCATGAATCCCCATAGATTTTTACGCGAGCTCTCTTTTTATTACGTGAGCATGCATACATATGATGCATTGCAGTCATATTTTACTGTGATTGGTGAATGAATTTTAAGTAAAGCGAAAAGAAGCAAAGACCATTTATTGTATAAACTATCATATCTTTATTAATTAGGGAAGTCTGTTTAGGCTATCGTTTTTTACATATTAAGTATGTGAGATTTTCACGACATTCATGCTTCTATAATTTCATGAAAAATTTGTGAAAAATAAAAGGCTTTAGAGTACTTTGTTGTTTGGACCATGTAGTATTGTTTTAAAAAAGAACCTTTTCATGCATGCTTTATAAAAAAAATAAATGAATAATTAAAGTTAGCATAAGGATAGTATTAACAACCCACTCTACGATTACCTAATATTTTATTTAATACTGTGAATGTCGTTGTAAATAAGTAAACATGTACAAATTATAACTGCATGACTACTGAAATATAGTGAATAGCAAATCCATGTACATTAAGGACACCTGAATTAATCACATAATGAGTAATAATAATTGTTTACTAATGTAAAAATGTAATTTATAATATTTTGTATCATCAGAAAAACCTAAAATCTTGCAAATAATATTGATTTTGTTAGCTGTGGTATATGTTGACTGATTTTGATACTTTATTTAGTCTGCTGATACCTTTTTGAATGTGATATTTTTTTTTTTTTTTTTTTTTTTTATTTTGTGTCACATCCAACAGCAAGTTCACTCACCACTTACAGGATGAGATCTACGCCATGCTTTCTAAACCAAGTCTCATTATGAGGCTTAGGGAGTGGCATTGTTAAGTCATGGAAACCAACCTAGCATTCAGCCATATTTGATCCCAGGACCTCGGGATTGGAAGGCAAGCATGCTAACCACCAAGCTACAGTGCCACTCCCATTTCTATAATGAGACTATTAATTTATAATTTGAAGGGATGCTTTATCTTAGTGGTTAACATGCCTTCTAAACCTGAGGTCCTAGGTTCGAATTGGTCAGACACTATATTTTTCCCGTGATCTTACAGGGTCACTCTCATATTAAGATCTCCCTTTGAAAAAATAATTCTGTTAACATGGTAGATAATGGTAGTGACAAGGTATAGGTAGTTAACAAGGTTAACCCTATAAAAACTACCGTACCAAGGGATGTAGTATAGAATGTACAGCCAATATTTAGAATAAACATTCAAATTAATTAGAACTAATATCATAACAATAAGCAATTACTTATTGACCATTAATAACATCAACAGACAGGGTAATTATATACTACCTTACTAGATAGTTCTCTGTGGATCTAGGTAGATCTCCATAGTAATTTAAGATGGTATAACTACTGTACCTACTCAGAAGGTGTTATTTTTTTCAAAGAGTGGTTTAAAAAGCAAAACATAGTTCTCATCCTGAAGTGCCACTGTTGACATTGACATTCATGAAATTTTAATAAATGTTTTCTTAGAGATGTTGCTAAGCGATTTGATTTGATTGATTTCATTACTAAATATGGAAGTAAATGTTTTTAATTTGAATTGAATTGATGTCATACATACTATATATTGATAAATTAATATTAAATGTAAACAGTTTATCCATTTTAATCTGCTTATAAAATCAATTATATTCTGTAATATCTACTGTATAGTATCATCGTACAAATTTTTATGCAGAGAAAGCTAAAATGTTTTGGCCATATCTGCAAAATGCCAGACCACAGAATGGTGAAATCAGCAATCTTTGGCATCATTGAAGGAAACAACAAACGAGGCAGACCAAAATGGGAATGGCTTGATGACATCAAAGAATGGTGCAAGAAGAATGTATGGCAAACCAAGACCATAGCCATGGACAGAGACAGGTGGAGGAAATTTGTGGACGCCTCTATCGATACCCACGGGATGACCCATGGATATTAAGTCAAGTCAATATCTTGATAGAAAAATCATGTAAATTTTATTACTATGTAAATACAAATTTTGAAGTTGAAGTGAATTGAAATTTGAAGTTTGACCATTAATGATCACGAAATAAAATCTGATAAATCATTTTTTTATAGAAACAAAGACATAATGGCAAAGGAAATGCATCCTAATCTAAAAATTAATACAAATTATTGATTTAATAAATTGCATAAATTTAATAACCTTTCTATCCTTGACAAACGAATGATCAGGATGTTCCCAATTTATTAAAGCATTTCCCGGCTGCGCCAGTTGTCAGTTTATTGTTGCTTTTTATAGACTTCACAAATTGACTGGGTTTAAAACTTGCCTCATGTTTTCAGGATATTATATTAAACGATGCCTAGTTCAAGTGGCACCTGTTGTTATATCTACATTGCAACATTTATGGTACATTATTAACTAACTATTGCAAAATGTTTTAAACATGATTATCTAAAATGCTGGAATTTTAGTTATTGCATAAAATATTTGTTATAGTCAAGAGATTATATGTTCTTTAGAAACACCTGTCAGACTTGATACATTTCATTGTTTATTGTATTCTCTACATCTTACCATTCATTTAAATGAAATAATCATCAGATTTTACCTGCTCCGTTTATCAGTAATTTTACCAAATATTATATTAAACACCTTTACATTTGTAATAATCAAAGCATTGTTGTTCATATAATTCATTTTTAGATGCCTATATAGTACCCCAAAACAGTTACGAACGCTGACTGAAAATATCTTCAGGATTTCTGGTTTTTCAACTTGGGAGCTCTGACAATTGTAAACATTTGAAAATAAATACACCTGCCAACCGTTTTGGAAGCCAAATGCGTGATAATAAAATAATTAAAAAATAGTTATGCTTTCTCTACTTATATCTTTATTGTGTGAGATGTCTAAGGTATGTTTCCATGTGTGAGAAGCATTACATTTTTCCTTTTTTTTAAGATCCTGTCAATTGCTTACTGTCAATAATTGCACAGCCATACTGCAATTAAATAAATCATGTGTTTCTTTTGAACTAACTACAAAACTATGCGGCAGATTTCTTAAATTAGTCTTCTCCCACTCACTTCTTGTTTTCTGTGCTAGTTCTTTATCAGTTCTCTTCAGTTCTATTCCATCGGAGTGTTGCGTGTCGTGGTTCATTAGACGGATGACACATAATAAGTCGTCCAATCGTTTCCAGCGGGAGTCAGCTTGTCTCGGGGGAATCGTTCTGTACTTCTGGATTAGGGATCTCTGCCATGACTAGCAAGTACGTATTGTGAGTGGGTGGGGTGGATTTTTTTCTAGTTTAACTAAGAATTTTAAAAATCAGCTCTGCAAACTTTGGTTTCATATGTAAAAGTTTAAATAATTATGATGAGGCCTAGAAATAGTTGTCTGATTAAGTTAGTAGGTGATGCATTGCTTATCTCTAGTGATGGAGAAGTAAGGATGCTTAATTTTTTTTTAACAACATTATTTTTTGTAGTCTTAACCCTTTCACTTGGCGGTGTTATTCCAAGGCAATTCAACAGAAGGACGCTGTTCTTTGCCGTGGAATATAGCGCGAGCATACAGCCCTCTGATCCATAACTCTTATACCGACAAAATTTGCTCCTACAAGAAAAGTTAGATTACCATCACCATAAGTGACTCCGAGTGACTTCTTCCTTTTTTTTTGCAGTTTATTAAGCATAACTTTTTAGCTAATAAATTCCCGAAACTGATACAAGAAGCACGACATCAAACATAATTCTTAGAAACACAATAACACGCTAAACTGTTATAACGCGTTGCCATCCCTACACGATTATTCATGATATATGCAGTGCATTTAGCGTCAGCACGATTATGATTCGCTCTTTTATAGAAGATTATTGCCTCGGTTGTTAAGCAAGTCACCTATAATCTATAGTTCTATAAAAACAATACGCATTTGTCGGTACAAGAGTCTTTTGAAGTCCTGAGTTTAGTGTCCTTTTGTTTGATTGCCTTGGTTATTATCACCTCTGTATGGGACATGTTTTTAAGCAAAATATGTGATTTAGAAATAAATTGCAAAAAAATACTAAAAGAGATGTAGAAATTCTTTTTTTTATGTTGTGATTGGCAAGATGTTGGCTTATGGTGGGAGGGAAAATGGTGATTTGCATAATCATTATGTCATATGACGTCATGACAGCCATGTTGGATTTTTTTCATAAATTCTGTGAAAAAATTGTTCACCAAAGTATTCTTATGGATGCGTTTTTTTACACTGGATCATGCCGCAGATACACACAATGAATAAAAATATTAAAAGTTTTAATCATTTTCATTATTTTATAACAAAATAAACATATATTAACATTTAAAATGTAAAAATTATGAATGTTAACATTCTTTTAATGAGAATTTTGTAAGCTGCATTGTCTACGCCTAGTAGTTAAGTACCATGGAACGGTAAGAGAACAATTTGCATTAAGCATGTCTCATCATCCAACCATCAAGTTTCTATTGTATTTTCAATTACTCAATCAGGGATGTAATTATGCAGAGCAGAGGTGGGCGAGGCCACCCACCCTTACCATTTTTCATTCACCCTAAAGCTTAATTTATGTCTCTCCACCCACCCTAATTTCAACCATTCACTCACCATAAGCTTCTGAAAAACGCAAAAATACTGTTTTTAATTGTTTTACCACCCACATTCAAATCTTTGCCACCGACCCTTGATTTTTCTAGCTACATCCCTGCTCATCGTAGCCTTATTTTTTACATACCGAACCAGTGTCTGTAGTAATTCCTTCTCAGTTTTCATTAAATTTTTTTAATTTTTAAGCTCAAATAGTCAATAAACTTAGATATTTTGTCACTGTTAAAATGCATACTGTATTTAAAACCCTAATAAAACACCATGGACAAAGAAAGTGGTGTATGAAAAGTAAACTTGGCAAAATTGTCTGTGCCAAAGCTTTTGGTATGGGGTTCAACAAAGTTAAACCTGTGTTAAAGTGTACTATAGAATCTATGGGGATGTTCAGATTCATGGCTTAAGCGGAGCTTACCATAAGCAAGGCGTAAGCTAATTTGCTGTGTAACGACCAAGGTGTCCAGAAACAAGGCATAGTGTAAGACATAAGCAATTTTAAAATGTGAACCAGTGAGTTTTTCTGTGACCACCCATCTGTAATTGATTGGCCAGAGCCATTCAAGTATACAAAGCGTTAGCTCCATAGCTTACGCTAATCTGGAGTTTGCAGCAGGCACAAGTTACGCTCCGGATTAGTGACTTGCGCTAATCGCCGGATACAAACAGACACAAATAATAGTACGCCACGTACATTACGCTCTTTACATAACGGACACTAATTCAAAGACCCATTTGTTCTTCTATCTAATCAGTGCATTTGGTACCTCCCGTAAGCGGACACCTCCCCTAAGCGAACACGGGCACTTTTTGTCTTAAAATTTAGACTTTTTGTATGTCAATTTACCTCCCTTAAGCGGACTTTCTGGAAAATTTAGTGATTTTTCTGTACAACGAATACAAATTTCTGTACAAGATCGTCCTTATTCTGTAATGGCTGAGAATCATATCACTGAACTAATCTTTAAAATGATAAACATTATTTATTAAAATATAGAATGCGTTGTCTAGACATTTAAGAGGTCATTTGTGTTGAGAAGGTCGTGAAATATGAGGCAATATGGGTGTATACATAAATTTACAACTTTGGCCCTCTATCGGCCGAAATTCTCGTAACAGACACCTCCCATAAGCGGACACTTTTTTTTAACCCGAGGGTGTCCACTTACGGGAGGTTCAACTGTATACCCTATGCCTCTTGCATTCAACTTTCCGCCTTGGTAAGTTTTTCTAGGTAAGTTTGTAGGCCTTGAAATTTGAAAACCTGCAATTTTCTGACCACTGCGCAATCACCATCTGCATCAACCCCAGGCAGGTCAGTTTATTTTATCAAAGCCCAGTGGCTAGGACTAATAATTAACCTTTTATTTTACTGTATACATGCAAAGCAGCATTTCTTTAGATGTCACATTAGCATTCTTATAGACATGTTAATACAACCTTTATCACCAATCAATATTTTGCACTTTGCTTAAAGTTGCAAGCGATTATTTAAACACTATGAAAGTGCAAGGTGTCGTAAGCATTGTTGAATCTCAATATTAGTTCTAAAAACAAGCTTTAAAAACATTAAGTCAACTAAATGGGAGCATTTTAATGTTATTAATGCCTCTTTCAATACTTTGAGCTAACACTAATGAGCTATCGGAATTGCAACTATCAAGAGAATTAACAGAATTAGGTTGAAATTACATTCTCTACGCTGATTTTATATTTTTTGAAGAAATTCCAAGCTGGCCCATTTATGAGTAATAATACTATACTTGATTTGTCCTCAAATTCTCAATTGACCTGGAATTGCCATATATGGGCATACATGTTTGCAAATCAGTTGAAAAGTCAAGGGTTAGATATTTTGTAGTTTGTATCTCTAAAGAATGTCATAATTATGTTATTTTTGTCATAGTATACCTCTTAGAGGATATCTAAGTTAGCTATTTTTTAAATAATTTCTTTTTGCGGTCCACTTCTATGCAGATATGAACAAGAGGGAACAGCAATAAAAAACAGTAGTCTTGAGGTAGCATATACTTCAAAGAAAAGGGAATTGAGGAAAAAAACACTACTAAGAAACATCTGGAAAATCCAATTGAATCGCATAAAAAATTATACAGAGCATGCATTAAAAACGAATTGCAAAGATAGAAATTACGGGGCCATGGTGCCGTTTCTATGACTTGATTTTGATCTCAAGCATGCACAGTTAAAACTGTGAAAAGGCTTATTTTGTACACATCCAAATCTTATATACGCTATAAAAAAAAATTAGAAAATAGTTACAACACAATGTGATTGGTCACATCAGTTTATGATCTCATTTCATAAACTAATAGCAAGCAGGCTTCACACTTTTAAATTTTTTGTTCAGTCTTTCAGACAGTTTAGTTTAGAGGTTATACTACTTACTACTTATACTCAAATTTATGTCATTATTTTGAGACTTCTAAAAAACATTCTTTTAGTATCAATATATAATATGCACTTTTTTACAGTTCCCTTTTTTACATTTTTAGACGCGGAAAGCGTTTCTATAAACAGCTTTTTTATAAATGTCTGTCGGTCTTGTCACGAACGTTTGTGACTATTTGCGTTTTGTTCTTTCCATATATAATTTCTGATAACCAGCATTGTATGGGTTTCACTTTAAATATCTACGAGATATGAAACAATTAATCATCAGCTGGTAATACATTAACATTAAAATTGAATTAAAATACACTTTTAAATGCTTACTTCCCTATTAAAACTGTATACAATATATTAATTGTTTCTGGAGTTATGCAAATTGTGAATAACGCCTCAGGCTACTACAAATCAGGCGTAGTCACAGAAATTTGAAATTAGCATAGCAGATGATGTTAATAGTATAACAGCAAGCATGAAACAGAACCGATTTCATTCGATTACTGATCTTGCTTGTATAGTTTTGGATCAGTAGCCACACTCTAATCTTCAATTTCCTTGTATAGGCGGTTGTAGAATAGGAATACTAGCCCGGTTTTGTTGGCTAAATAAAAGTAATGGCGTGCAGTGCACGAACAGTTGGTGACATTGACCAGCTACAGCTACTGTACGCATCTTTCTGCGTCTTATTGTCGGATCGACTTGTTTATTTATGTTCTATTATTTTACCATAAAAAGGAACTTTTAATTTCTGTTTGTACTTATGTCTGATCTGGGGTAAAAGGGAACTCGCTCTGCAATCAGTTGACATCCCAGAATTGTATTTCGTTTGGCAGTGTCAATTTTAAATACTTGAAACCTATTTGATATTTTGTACTAATTTTCAGCACTGTACCTGTGCCAAGTTAGTTGTAAATATTTTTGAAATAGCCTAATTTCTTGTATCCTTGTAATTTATATATTTCTTCAAAATTATTTAGGTTAATGTAATTATTATCTTTAACTAATGTATGATTGTTAATCAACCACAAAACAACGTCATTCTACGAATATGAGTAGAACACAACATAATTTTAGAAAGCTTAAATTATTGACCCAATTCATGTTACTCTACTCGAGAATCAAGTAACAATGGATATTTGTGCTCTGAGAGAAACCAAAAGTCTGTTCCAGTTGAATAGTGATGAATTACTTTAAAATAATACTGTATATTTTTTGTTTTTCTAGGAAGTTGTTTACGTATTTCAGGAAACTGTTCGGGATTATGTAAAATGCTTTAGGTAGTTTTTCACATAATCTATTGGATTTAAAAGAGCTTGTTGGTGTTTGTTGAAGTGCTTGAGGTTTTTACATAAATTGGTTATGGGTAATTGCCATTTTTTAACATTTTAATTATGCCTAAAAAAACAATCTCAAAAATGTGTTTTTTTTAAACTTTCACATTTCCCAACATTTGGCTAAACAGTAAATTATCCCGAAAAGTTGTAAAAAATAGATTTTAGGGATAAAAGAGTAATGAAATTGTACAAAATACAAAATGGATCTACTAAAAAAATTCTAACTTTCCCAATTTATTTTAAAAATTTAATTTTGTTACCATTTTAAAAGAGTTTATATAATCTGTCATTTTTGTTCTTTCATTCGATTTTTTTAGGAAAAAACCTAGCAATATTAACAGTGTTTTTTTTTTAATTTCACTCTTTTAACATTTCTTATTATTTTGTGTCACATCCAACAGCAAGTTTTCTCGCCATTTAAAGGATGAGAAATAGTCGTTTTCTAAACCAACTTAATTTTCAAATTAAAACAAAAAGAGGCAATGATGTAGTCGCTGGAGTGGCTTCCCCACTGCCTTGAATACATGTATGAATACATGCCTGCCTACATTTCAAATGTAGGCAGGTATGACATTAGAAAGTAAAGAACACTATTACAAAAAATAGTATAGAAAGAAAGATTTGTAACAAGAATTACTTTCGATACCAAAAGTAATTAATAGAAAAATTAAGTAGATTAATGATTGACTTGGGCAATTGCAGAAGCAGATTGTACCAGGTCATCATCCTGAAAAGGTCAAGATACTCTACAGGATGCTATAGTAGCAAGTTGCTATAAAATGAGGTCACAGGAGAAGTTATTGAGTCCCACAGACCCCATAGCATCCTCTGTAGTACTGCCAAAGATCAACAAAGTGAAAGACAATGTTTGAAATGAACGGTTTCTTGAAAGTTTTGCCAAGTTTTCTAGTTGAACAGCAAGTGAGCTACCCTACCATAGGTAAACCTATCAATGTTTAGATCATATGCATAATGTGGAGTTGCTCCACGCCTACACTTTGCCCAACTGCAAACATCCCATCTTTTTCTAAGGTTCTTAATAAAAACAGTCATCAAAATATTCCTTTCATCCATAGTCGGTTTCCACAGTGAAGTTGACAAACAATTGGAATTTAATGACCTTTATTTTTAAAAATTCATTTTTTTTTTGGTCATTCAATTATTTAAATTAATTTATTAAGCTTTATATACTTGTTTTGTTTATTATTAATAATATATTTATTATGTTTTATCTAATTCATAGATCCTACAGCACATCTAACCATTTTCTATCAATAATCTTTTTTTTTACTTTGTACTTTAATTAAAGTTATTCAGATTTTAATTGAGTTATTTGTAACTATATTTGTTTAATATTTTTATTGTAATTTATTAATTGAGCATATTTTTTTAGCCATATTAAATGTCAATATAAAGTTTGAAAATTAATTTATAAAAGCTTAAATAAAATAAAATATTAAATCCTGTCACGATGGCATGTATCTCATTGCTTAGAGTATGCATTATACTTTCTTACTTGAAGTTGATTAATGGACCTTTCAAACTTCTTTTATGTAATTAATAAAATTTATAGTGTAAATATTTTTAAACAATTTATTTTTAAATCTTATGTGTGATGACTTGCTAATAATATTGTCAACGTACTGTCCACAACAGATATGAAATTTAATCAGGAAAAGGTGGAAACGACGAATGTTTGATAAGTGAATTCTAAAGGTTACGCTGACGGCATAAGGGCTTCCTTAACACAGGTTGCTGTCCGTTGACTCGTCTACTCTGAGCACGCCCATAGCACGCTTTTGTCGCAAACTAAGGATTTAGAAAGGTCAGCTTTGATGCAAGTAATACTCAATAGATTTAATTTTATCTCTATGACTATTCTTGTCTAGTACTCTACTTAATCATAGAGTATAAAAATAAATTTATTTTGGCCAGTTCCAAAAAATAATTTTCACTTCATATGGTTAGCTGGTATGTAATATATGTGGCAGAGCCAAACCAAATGAGACATAAGTCGCAAATGCTAGTTTTCCACAATATGCAGAAATTTAAAGTGTTAATTTTTTCAAATTTTATTTTATTTAAAAAATATACAGTTTATACATTAAACGTTCATACTATACCTTAACAATTTTCAGATATATGATCAAAACTGATTTAAAAATGCAATTTCAAATTACCTTCGTTCGTCAATGCATACTGATAAACAATTTTCAAATGCAGTTTTCTCAAAACTTACATTTTAAATGTTCAAACTTTGATTGTTCATAACTTCGCCAGGAAACATCTTATGAAACTGATTTTTTTTTTGCATGTTAAAGATAATAATGTGTAGTTTTATAATCCATAAAATACTCAGTTTTCAATTTTCTGACTTATGTCTCATTTGGCTTGGCTCTGTCACATGCTTTATATTTGTTTTTATCTTGACTAACGCCTAATGTTAATTAATTTTGTTTAATACCAAAATGAATTAAAGAATTATGATTTTTAAATGTTATTTCTTTGTAAATTTTGGCTAAATTTTGCTATTATTTTTTCAAAATAATTTTTTTTATAATGTGGTATATAACTAAGTTTTCTATCCTACTTCATTTATATATACCAATGGCAAATAATACAAATTATAAAAAAAATACTAAATTAAAATGTTCAAATATACCAAGGCATGCTTGAAAACTTTAATTAAATGTAATAAATTTTTAATTTCTGAATATTGTAAAAACAGATGTTTAATTGGAAATTTTTAGTGTGTTTTAAACACGAAATCCAAAAAAATCTTGTCAAAAATCAGCCACTTAGTAGTGCATTTCTTAGTCTCACAGGCCTTACGGTCTGGTTTATTCGCTTTTATTGCTTGATTCCTTTTAAGGCGCTATTGACGTCCCATACTCACTTATTTTAGTTTAGTTGTAAGGCCTGTTAAAGCAGTTCATGCATAACCAATCGCAAGAAAGAAATGACATATTTTGTCCCTCCGTATTTGGCATGTGGGCGGTTTGAAATAATGTTTACAGTACGATCGACCAACCAAAATGCTTCCTTTTCGAGTGAACAATCTAAAAGCTTAAGCACCATTTGAGAGAGACTACCAAACAACAAATTATACCTGAAAAGTATTCTCACGAATGTAATTTTGTCTCATTTTAATTTAAAAAAAACTCAGTTCTTATTCTCGTGTAGTTGCAATCTTCCATTACATCAATCAAGCATGACGATTTACACTCACATATATCGGGTTCGAATCGTCAATGGGACGTCGATAGCGCCTTATGGAATCACTCAATAAAAATGAACAAACCCGATCGTAAGGCCTGTGAGACAGGCTATGCATTTTTATACAGTTGACCCTTAAAAGGTTGGTGTTGCATAACAAATTGTGAAATAGTATTTATTGGTTGATTGAATTATTAATTGACAGCATCAACTTATTAATTATCATTTAAAATTACCTGGTTATGTAAAACCTACGAAAGCATAAACATGCGTAATATAAGCACAGGGAAATATGATTTTTTTTCTCACTGGTCAGTGGCAGGGCAAGTTTATTAGAGCAGGATAAGTTTATCAGAGCATGATAAGTTCAGGGCAAGTTCTTCAGAGTGGGACAAGTATATCAGAGTAGGGCAAGTTCATCAGAGCAAGTTCATCAGAGCAGTACACGTTTATCATAGCAGTGCAAAGTCATCAGAGCCAGGAAAGTTTATCAGAGCAGGGCAAAGTATATCAGAGTAGGGCAAGTTATTCAGAGTAGGGCAGGTTCATCAGAGCAGAGCAAGCTTACCAGAGTAAGGCAAGTTCATCAGAGCAGAGCAAGTATAAGAGCAGAAAAAATTCATCAAAGCAGGGGAAGTTCATCAGAGTAGGGCAAGTTTATCAGAGTATGGCAAGTTTATCAGAGAAGGGCAAGTTCATAGAGCAGGACAAGTTCATCAGATCAGGACAGGTTTATCAGAACATGGTAAGTGTATCAGAGCAGTGTAATTTTACTAGAGCAGGGCAAGTTCACCAGAGCAAGACAAATTCACCAAAACAGTGATGATTCGGTAGTGCACATAGCAGCTTAGCTCTTCTAAATGAATCAACCGAGTTCCAACTTTTGACCAGCTTAATAAATTATGCTTATTTGCTTGTAAATGTAAACTTAAAAATAAATCAACTGTGTTCTACTAATCTAAAACTAAGGCAGATGTTTATTAATGCTTTAAAAATGATCATACTTGCTAAATTCACTATGTATTTCAACTGAATTTTTGGTAACCTTTGCACTCGCACTGTATTATTAGATAGGACACAGTGTGTTTTTGTTTTCATACCCACAACGGAAAGTTTTTGTGACATCACAGGCCATCGCTAAATCAGTGTATTGCTCTAAAAAGATTCAGTATTAAAATAAAAAAGAATACCAAATATAAATGTTGGATAACTACTATGATACATAAATGTACAAAGGCACAAATAAATAATGTACATTGCATCTAGAAGATGTTTAATTTTTGTATGGAGTGAGAAAGAAACAAGTTTACGAAACTATAAGTCCTACACAAGATAGAAATTATTGCAAATTTCAAAAGTTAAAACAAAATGGACAATGCTTGTATTATATTTATTTGTGTGGGAGAGGGTATGTCTCCTGGGAAGGGTTATGCTATACTCTTACGTGGGTGTTTATACTGTAAGCCTACTGTAATATCTACTTTTAGAAAATACTATCATATTTTGCCAAGTCTGTAATATTTCAAGAGCAGGAAACTACTAACGTAATGAATGAGTCATTTTATAATAGGCCGTAACCATTAAAAGCTGCTTAGCATTCAGCGAATAGGAACAGTCTCAGTCAGGCTAAAAGTTGCAAACCAGCCACACCCCAGCCACTAGTGCAAAGAATAGCAATCTCTGTGCAGTCATTTTTTATAACGTTACTGGATTATTTTAGGTGAGTTTTTGCAAACTCCAAAGAGAGTTTGATTTCAAGCCCTGGAATGTATTTTATTATATTTTTGAATAGATTGAATTAATGATTTGCTTTGCAGTAGTGGAAAGCATACAGTGCAGTTTATTTTTATTCATCATTCGGATTATTTTAATACAGATTGTTGTAGGTGAGTGTTTCCCAACTCCAAAGAGGTTATATTTCAACCCCTTGGAAGGTTTAGTAACATATTTTTTACTATGGTAGATTGAATTAATGATGCACTTCATAATATTCGAAAGCATAAGGTGCAGTTTATTTTTTCATTGGATTGTTTCGATACAGATTGTTTTAGGTAAGTATTTTCCATCTCCAAAAAGAGATTTCAAGTCCTGGAAAGTATATTAATTACTTAACTAGATTGAATTAACAGTTTGTTTCAAAGTTTGTTAGCAGCCAAAAGCATGCAGTTTAGTTTATTTTTAATTATTACTGGCTTATTGAGGTTTTTTCCAACTCCAAAGAGACTTAGATTTCAAGCCATTGACATTAAGCATTTGCTACATTTAAATATATTGCTTCATAATTTGTAGCTCAAAGTGGGCCTACTACCACATTTTATGTTTTTGGTGATTTAATCAACTCTATAAAAATTTGAAATATTTTTTACAATATTGGGAATAATATTTTGCTTCTTTATTTGTTAGCATTTAAAAGCATATACTTTTGCAATTTAATTTTATTTATAACTGAATTATTTTAGGTGAATGCTTTACCAAATCCGAAGAGAGTTATCAGAACCCTGGAGAGATAATAGTAATTTTACCAGTAACTAAATTTAGGGTTATGCACTTTAGATTTACATAATACTTTTAGCAGAATTGAGTTGTTACTAACACTACAGGAAATTTTAGATTACTTTAGCGGTCTGTCGGTAGTTTTTATTGGTGAAGTTTTGTTGATGACATTTTATGAACTAAAGTGCAGTCTGTGATTACATGAATTCTTCTAATCTTTGCAAATCTTGGAACTCTAAAAATACAGTTTAGCTAATTTTGTATATGCAGCCCTGGAGAAATATTTTAATATCTTCCAGCCCAGCAACTTTTTTCCCAATTAGCTAGAGGTTCAACATTACAGTCCTAATTTGAGGTTTAGCTTTGTGTCAACTTTAAATCCCAGGGTTCTAGGTTAAATTTGTGGAATGTTGGATTCAGATACTACAAAAAATTGCTTAGTTGCAAAAAAAATGAAGAAGCAGAAGCCAAGATGCAATTGAAGTGACATTGTGGTTTAGTGGTTAAGGTGCTTGCTTTCCAATCAGTGAGTCATATGTTCAATCATTATCATTCACTTGATCAGTCATAGCCATTTTATACTATTTTGTGCTACAAAAAATCATTTTAGATATATATTAGTTTATATGCTGTACTTGATAATATTTTAGACAGTTTTTTATCACTAAAGTATCATCACAAACTGGCACACATACTGTAGGTGACTCAATTTGATGAGGTAATCACCAAGATATTTTTGAAGCCAAAGTTTTGCTTTAATTAATGAGTACTAGCTGTCTATAATAGTCTCAGGTACTAGAGTTATACTTTTTGGGTCAGTTTCAATGCATGGTTACCTGTATGTAGATTTTCTTTTTGACTAATTTTCTCAAAAACATGTTGTCTTATATTAAATTGAAATGTTTCTTTAATTCTACTTATCCCAGGAAGGATATTTAAAATTAAGATTACAGCTTATATTGCCTATTGCCCTATTAAAAGTACCAATAAGGGGCAGATGTAGACTTTTGGAAAAGGAAGAGGGGAAGGGGGCCGGCAGTGAGTCCAGGTTTTAGGGGTGTCCGTGGGGATGCTCTCCAGGAATTGTTGGTCTTCAGATGTCCAGAAATGGCATCAGCGGCGTGTTAGGGATCCATTTTTGCCTTCTTTCATAGACAATATTAATAAAATTGATATATTTTACTTTCTGAAAGGGGTGCCAGAGCCGGTCTGGTTAAGTGTGAACTTAAAAGCTTTCCATTCTAATAATTTGTAATCCAATATCAGCAGATGTTACTTGCCTTATATTATTACTAATGCATTATTCTAAGCCTACCTAATATTCATTTTTGCAACATAATGTATATTACCTGAACTAAGCTATTTACCTAGTAGGCTATTAATATTAAGTGGAGTTTTTATTTTTGTTTTCTACCATCTGCACTGCTAATGTTTCTAAACCAAGGGATCAACTCAAAAAGTGATGATTATACAAACTTGTTGGATTTTAGAGGCTATTTCAAAATTATACTACTGCGATTACTACAGCAATTCAGTTATAACAGTCTTTGTTAAGTGACAACAACATGTTGAAATGAGACCTTAGCCCCTTTCACACAGAAAAAAACCCGCAATGTTACCATAACCATGTCAGCATTATTGCCGGTCTAAACCCTTTCAGTGTTCACACAGAATGTCAAATTCCGGTAATATTACGGTTTCCTGTGTGAAAGGCTCTGAGCGAAGGCATAAAATTGGCAGCCAAAAGAAGTTCCCAACTTTGACTCTGTTTAGCTATGCTTCACTGTGTAAGCAGGCATTACACTGTGGAACCTTTCATACACATCCGGTCTAAGGCAGTGACGGTAATATAACAGTAATATGTGTAGGGTCTGAGGCGGTCTAACGAATGCCGGCACTGTGCTGTCATTGAAGGGAAAGTACTCTTTCACACAAAAGCCAGCATTCGTAAATTACCGCAATATTCCCAGTTTACAGTTCTGTGTAAGGGGTTCTTGTGTGTCAATGCACTCACCAAAGGAAACATAATGGTACTGGATTACTGCAGTAACTGCAGTAGACTACGGCAATAAAATACTGCAGTAACTGCAGTAGAAAAATTTTGTCATGGGTTCCGAATTGCTGATAGAATTTTATTTGTTTTCATAGATGGGAATTTCTTTGATTAAAGCTGAAAAAAGTAACTTACTTGCATAACTACTTTTACCCTGGAGCTTATTTTTACAAATAAATGCAACTGCTAAGTTCTGGTGATACTGTAGGTTTCTTCTTTTAGTACCTAAAAGCACTACTGTATATGGCAGATCTTTTGCAGTAGCAGCTCCTACATTCTGGAACAAACTGTCAATTGATGTAAAAATGTGCTCCAACTGTCAATGTGTTTAAAGAACGGCTTAAAAAATTAGTTTTAAGTCAAAAACCCCAAAACCTGGTCTCAGATATACCGGGTTGGTCCCCTTAGGGAATAGTTTATAAATATTTTTTTATTGTAAAGTACCTAGAAAGTTTGTCAAATTATTAGGCGCTACATAATTATTTATTCATGCATGGTTTTCCCGACTAATAATTAGCATCGTTAGTATGATTGTATCTTGTGTTTTAGTGTCCTCAATCTTCTGTGCTTTTATTTTGTGATGGACCTAACCAATAATTGATGTTTTTCTCTTACCAAGAAAAAGGCTTTTGTAAACATTGGACAATTGATATACCACCACCTCTTGATTCATATTATTTTATAGCAAAACAGATACGGTAATAAAATTATTGGTGGCACCTGTCACATGGAAGGTTGAAGAAAAAAACTAAACAAGTCACAATGGTGATGATGATAAGACTTGTTTAATCAAGGACGCTATTATTTGGTTTTACTCTAAGGAATACATCAGTATATTGGTAGGTTTTTTGCTCACTGAAATTTAAATGATACCAAACTGCAGATTAAGATGCTGACAATGAAATAGTAATCTAAATTAATGATTATCTGTGACATAAATGTCCATCATAATAGTCAATCAAATTTTAACGATCTTATTAATTACTGTCTCAAGGTTAGCTTGTAAATTACTTTTTTTCATTTCCATTATCCATTCATTTATTCATTCGTTCATAAATTCTTTGCATTCATTCCTTTTTTGTCATTCCTTTTGTCATTCATTCATTGTTTGCATTCATTTATTTATTTCTTTCGTCACCTTCATTTTGTCATTGATAAATTCCTTCATTTATGCATTCATTCATTCATTCATTCATTCATATATTCAGTTATTTATTTTATTCATTCCTTCATTTACCCATATTATTTATTTTTTTTATGACTTATTTTATGTATATTTATGGTTTACTCAATATTTATGTCAGGTCTAATTCATAGATGGGATATGTAGAATAATTTAATATTAAGTTAGACATTGAATTTACTTCCTCTCAGATTTTCCAGAAAATATATTTTCATTGTAAGTCAGACCACCTCAAATGATGTAGGAATAGGTAAACTTCATACCTGCCAACATTTGTACTCTCAAAAGCAGTAGGCCACCTTGCCGGCACTGAAACATCAGTTCACCAGTGGCATGTTAATTTTAAAAATAATGTTGATGAGAGTTTGGTGATTTCTTTAATATGAGTAAATAAGTCCATTGCCTAAGGGGCCATCCATAAATGATGTCAGACAAATTTTGCCATTTTTTTCCCCCCCCCCCCCCCCTTGTCACAAATTGCCACACTTTGTTAGATGCCCCCCTAAAATTATGTCACAAATCTTAAATATTTTAAAACTATTGACAAAATGTATATAGGCCCCTAGGACATTTTCTCATTATATTCAGTGTCTTCAGTAACAAACAATATATTCACTTACAAACATTAAAAATAATTGAAGTGTATGTTGCAAAAACTTTCATGAGGCTGAAATTTAGGGCATAGTCTTAATTAATTTAGACATAATTAGTCTTGCTCTCTTTCGAGCAGAGGAATTTCCAAGGTTGATTTCTCTAATGATATTCAGTATTTGAAAAGATAAAAATTGTGATGTCACAACTAACTGACCTCCCCCCTCCCCCTTGTCACAAGTTGTCACAGTTCAGGCAACCCCTCCTCCCCCGCCCTTGAGTGTGACATCATTTATGGATAACACCTAAGCTACATGCAGTATTACAAATATTAAAACTAAATCTGTTTTACATTTTCCACTTTTTTGGAAACAACTAAGTGGCTTAAGAAAATTGTTCAAGTACGGAATTCCCTGTTTTGAGTCATAAGAAATTCTGCGGAGCTAGATAAGAAATAATTGAAGGTTATGATGTTATTCTTTATTTGGAATGACACATTTGTAGCAATGGCACTCAAAAGTTTAGAGTCATAATTTACATCATAGTGTATTACTTATGATTACATTGTGCTGACAATTGGCAAAACTTCAAGTACCTATACTTAATTTCTATTTTCTTACAGTCTTGACTTTTTTGGATCATACAAAAGTAAATCTACTCACACAAAATCATGCATTGATACAGTGAACAAAAATGTGCTTTGTTTACATTTTTTATATATTATGTCTTCCCTGCCAACATTTGTAATGTCAAAAGTGGTAGGATCTATTAGAGAGGATCCCATTTATGCCGAAGACAGGACGCATACTCCTGCTGGTGACCACATTTTCTCTGTTTTGACTTTGACAAGCAAAAAAGTTATTTTACCTATTTTATAGGTTTCCAGGTTTATAACACTTCTATTTTGGGATGTTTTATACCTATTTTTACAGTATATTCATTCCTCTATAAACATTTTGAACAGCACGGGTTCGAGACCAGCTCGCACCATGGTTTTGCTGGTGTAACAAGTCTTCTCGGATAAGGACTATAAACTGTAGGCCCAGTTTACAAAAATTGCTCATGTACACTATAAAGAACCCAGTACATCTTTCAAGACGAGTAGGGTTACCCCAGTGTACTGGTCCATACATGGCCCCTGTCATGGACTGAAGAATGTGCGCTAATATAGTAGCTGCAAAGGACATGACGTGACCCTTAGGGGAGTAGCAAGTTATTGATTTGCAACATTTAGTCCACTCTGCGCGATGATTCTATTTAAATTTGAATTGTAAAAGTCTAATTATTATTATTATTTTTAATTATTTAATGTGATAAGATGTGGTTAATTCAAGATTACTCTACATTTCTTTGAAAATATAGGGTAAAATTGATCAAATTTTCAATGTGACTGCATAAACGGAACAAGACATGGAAAAACCACCAAGTTGTCGCACAGAAAGTTATTGAGAAATATGCAAATGAAAAAACAGGACAATAACTCAATTTTTCAATTTTGCGACAACTTGGTGGTATTTGTGATTAGGCAAGATTGTTTTAGGCCTAACAATAAGTAAATAGCACAGTGATAATATTACAATAGGCCTAAAAGGATAATATGTGGCATAGACAAGCCAAGGGAAACGTTAGACAAAACATTGAAAATTGAATTATTATTATAGATTATGAAACTATGAATTATTATCTGTAACATGCAAAAAAAAGTTTCATACAATGTTTCTTTGCAAAGTTAGGAATAATCAAAGTTTGAAGATTCAAAATATAAGTTTTTAGAAAACTAGATTTGAAAATGTATTATCAGTATACATTGCCTAAGCAGTTTTTTTTACTAACTTTACGACTTATACCTCCTTTGGCTTGGGTCTGCTACATATTAATTTTTGAAGATGATTTTTCATCCTAAGTTTGTGATAGATACAACTATCTGAAATATTTTGAAAAGTCTAGAAGCACCTTTTTTCATCTAATTATAGTTTGGCAAAATTCCAGCAATAGATTATTCATGATCATGCCATTAGAGAAGATTAAATATTAAAAATATAACAAATTTACAGTGCAAATAAACACATCTGTGCAGGTAATATTTTCAAAACCGAGAGAATAAAATCCTAGACTTAGGGTATGTTCAGATTCATGGCTTAAGCCAAGCATGCATAGACTAAGCAAGGTGTAAGCTAATCTGCAACGTAGTGACCAGAGTTTTCAAATACAAGGCATAGCGTAGGCAAGGCGTAAGCTAATCTGCAGCATAACGATCAGAGTTTTCAGATACTAGGCACAGTGTACATGATAAACATTTTTTAAATTGCCACCTGTGACTTTTCCTATGAACAGCCACCCGTAATTGATTGGCTATGCAGACTGATTGTGAATTTTGATTGGTCAATGTATGAAACAAGGTCAAAATTATTCTTAGCGTATTGAGGTGTACAGTAGCTCCATAGCTTACGCTAATCTGGGCCTTTCAGAGATACACTTAGTGACTTGGGCTAATCGCCAGCTAGTTCAGACACAGATAATTGTATCCTGTGTATTTTAAACTGCGCACTTAATCCTTGACTTTGAAAACACTCTTAATTATTTATTACTGAGTTGGTAGATTATCAATTATAGACCGCATCAAATTTTATTTACCTTTATGTAAAACAGAAAAACAGAACTAAATTTAATTGAATGTACAGATTTTATTTTTTTAAAGATGTTCTTTGTTCAACTTAAATCATCACTCAAGAGTACAATTACCATATGTATTATGTAACACTTTGTTAAATAATGTTTTAGATATAATAAATGTAGTTTCCAAAGGAATAAATAATACTAGCATATTTGTATTTTTATATGCGATTATTTGAATAGGTGTGGAAAGTGGCACAAAAATTGTTGTTTATGCACCACGCTGAAGCTTGCAAAAAAAAACCAGATTACAGTATTTATGTTTTATGGTTATCTACCTATGCGAGTTGTATGTCTGAGCGGTTAAGACAGGGGAACCGTGAGCCATAGAAGTAACAACAGCATGGGTTCGAGGCCCGCTCGCACCATGGTTCTTGGTGGAACTAGAACAAAGATAAAGACTATAAACCGTAGGCCCAGTGTATACTACTCGTGTGCACTATAAAAAACCCAGTACATCTTTTGAGACGAGTAGGGGGTTACCCCAGTGTACTGGTCCATTCATCCCCTGCCATGGACAGATGAATGAGCGCCTGTATCGGGCAGCAGGACATGACGTGACCCTTAGGGGCGTAGAAAGTCATAAGAATGTGTAACATGTGGGCCACAACGCCTTGAGACTCTACTGTATAAGGTGCTATATAAATCAAACTACATTACTACATTACATCTATGATTCTTATAACTTTGTTAAGGGCCAATTTAGACAACTTCACTGCTGTTATGGACCTCATTCATGCCATGGTTGTTGTACTATTCATTGAAGTGTTTGTGTAATTTGCATCTTGAAAGACATTGATGTCAGTTGTCAAATTATTCATTAACTTGAATAGCAAGGTCATTTATGTAATAATAAATCTCTAAGGTATTGATACTGCAGTGCAAATATGTTTCTATACTACTTTTGTTTTCTCTTACAGAAACAGAACAATAACAGAATAAACAATGGGTGTGGAAGGTTGTGGAAAGTGTTTAAAATACCTTGTTTTTGTCTTCAATCTATTTTTCTTCGTAAGTTATAATCAAGATTTGTTTATATTAGTTGTATTGCTATTTCACCTTTTGTATGTAGTTTCTTGTCATACCAATTTTGTTTTTTTGTTTATAATGGTTTAATTTATACTGTAAGAAGTGTTATAGGTTTCTTTGTTGATATAACTGACCGACTGACCAAAATAATAATATCTAATATACATTACAGTTTTTTGCACATTTAATGTTCCTACCCTAATGGTTTCTTTATGACAGGTGTGTTCCCTTAATGCTAGATGATGTCCCTGTACCAAGGCCAGGGGAAGCGGTTCGGCTGGTCAGATGTTTTCTGGACCACTTTTTGACAAACGTAAAAAAAAAATTAAAAATGTGGTATAATATGTGGACTCTCCAACTTTGCCTGACCACTTTTATAATGCTTCCACCGGCCATGTTTACTTAGTACTTACTGCACAGGGGCAAATCCAGAATGTCAAAGGGTGATTGGAGGCACACTATTTCCATCCAGTTCTGCCATGTTCCCGTCTTTACATTTGAAAAGCGAAAAGAACTTGATAATTGCCTTATTTTGCATGTTTGCGACTTTGTTTTTTTGTTACATTTGCCATCTATCACATTGCTGAATACTTTTTGTATTTAGAGGGGGTGGCGCACGTAATATTAGAGGGGGCACACTTATACTTTGACGATGGGGGTAGAGATGGGGCGGAGTTCACCAACTGCACCCATGCTATATCTGTTGTAGTGCAGAATTTATTGTACACACAGTCTATTATGTTCCAAAATTCAATGAAGACTTGTGGACATTGTCAATAATTTAGCTAAGATATTTAGTTTAGTTCCTCTTTCAGAGCTCCCAAGTTTGGAGATCCAAAAATAGTGAGATTTATTTTTGTCAATTTAACGACCGAAAATTTGAATTT
>JAOTQE010101564.1:1118-13866 GCA_025631205.1 Nesometra sesokonis
ATAGTAATCCCTAATAGTAATCCCTAATAGTAATCCCTAATAGTAATCCCTAATAGTAATCCCTAATAGTAATCCCTAATAGTAATCCCTGAGTAACCCAAACTTAGCTAAAGTAAACCCCTACTTTAATAGTAATCCATTTTGAAGTTATAGCCTCACCTAGACCAACAAAAATAAAAAGACGTTTGACGTTTTAAAGTTGTGGTCGCAACAATAACAACAAACAGCTTGCTATTACCATGTTGAGTGTCGCGTTTAGACCCCGTAGTAACATAAAAACCGACCTCATTTCGAGAGCGATGAAAGGAGGCCTACGACAGGCGTACGGTGCTGTTCGGTAAAGAATTGCTCAGGCCGTTTGGTATTTTGGGGGCTCAACTGGACCTACAAAGCCCCCGACGAAAAAATCTTACATTTCTTTTCTCCATTGTGATAAGACTTTGCAAAACATTCTAGTATACCTGATGTATTTTTAGTGCATTTATACTACAATAGGATACACTTTATGTTGAGCAGGTTTTATTACCAACACATACAGTTTGTTAATATTATTTATAGTTTTCCTTTTGTAATTCATTTTTTATGGATCAAATTCAGAGATAAAAGTTGATTGATTGAGTATTGCTGGTATATTTTAATAGGGATGTGCTGATAATTGTGTTGAAATGGATGCAATTTTGCAGTATGATCCGAGTAAAGAAGAAACACTTTATCAAGTGATTGGATGTGACAGATTATCAACAGTAAGACCTATTACTTGCATTGATATTACTCAGGGCCAGATAAAGTGTGTTTGGGAGAGGGGGTTGTGGAGAGATCAAACAACATGTCCTTCCCCATTAAAAGTGCATGTTCCATGCCTCAAAATAGAGTTCAGGAAAAATTGTATTGCCATCTCTGCACACAGTCCATATTGAATTTGACTCAAACTTATTTCATTACCAACAGTGGCATTTGCTAGCTACTCTACTTCAAAAATTCCTTGTAACTATGGTTTACATTTCGTTGGTAGAACAGCCAGCCACCACTGCTGGCCTGTGAATAGTTGTTGCTGCCCTCAACATCTCAATTTAGTATGTTCTGAAGATATGCCTGTCCTTTCCGTGTTTGTGCTTTCTACTTTTGTCCTTGTCTTTTCCGTGTTTGTGCATGTCCTTTTCACGTTTTTGTGTTTATCCTTTCCGCATTTGTGCTTGTCGTTTCCAATGTTACACATGTGCTTGTCTCTTCCACATATTGATGTTGTCTACTCTGCCCTAACAGTATACCTGCCAACAATTCTCGCCTCCTATGATGGGCCGCATTACCTCCGATTTCCGATCTGACAAGCAAAAATGGCATCTGCCCATTTTTAAGCAAAGGCATTTGCGCACTTTGTGGGCCGTTTTTACCACATTTTGCTCTATTTTGACTCGTGCATAAGAAAAACTATTTGCATGACTGTCTAGGCATGAGGTTTCTAATCTAAAGCTTGTTTTCCTGTCGATCGTTATTCCAAAATTGCCGTTTTGAAACGGCATTTTGTATCATTATAAAAATGTTAAAAAATTAATGATAAAACTCAACTCACTCTGGACTGCTATATTTCCGCTATTTACTACGCTGTGCGCAACAAAATTCGTAAAAATTCGCGACGAATTAAAATTGGAATAAAACAGATTTAACAAACTTTTCAACTGAAATTTTTATATATTAGATAATTGTATATTTTATGTTCTGAAGCAAGTTACATCTCCCGAAAATGTAATAAATAATCAAAAAATGTGATTTATTTTTAGGCCCAAAACATTTAATTTCTTGCCACGGGCAATGTTGCCTCACGAGCACCCAAATTTAACGATCCAAATCGTCAAAGTTGAACTCAGTTTAACTTTAAAGATCCACACCGCCAAATTTTAACGTCGGAAGTGACCCCTTTTCCTGTCGATCGTTGAAAAAAAATATCATTTTTCAAAATTAACGATCGAAATCACCGTTTCAAATCGCCGTTTTTTGGAATAACGATCGACAGGAAAACAGGCTTAATGCATGAGAAAAATCTTATACGCCTATCTGAGACATCCAAAATAGGTTCCAATGCTTGAGACTGCATTATGAGTGAGAGTTGGCAGGTATATAACGGCCATAGGTTAGCCCAATAAAAACTTAGATCAGTATTTTTCTCTTTAATTTCAGGTTGAGCAAATCAATGTAGAGTACAAATTAAGAGCATTAAAATATCATCCAGACAAGAACCCAGGTGATACAGTTGCTGCAGAGGAATTTAGCAAGCTTCAGCAAGCACATGATATCCTCACCAATCCAGTAAAACGCAAACAGTATGATACATGGATTGCATCAGGATTACATATACCATACGATGAATGGGCCAGAATGAAAGATTCTGTTAAAACTGTAAGGTTGTTATTTAACCCAAGGGCGGATTCAAGATTGTGATTTGGGGGTGGGGGTGTGGGCTTAAATTTTGATTTTAGTTTTGACAAGCAAAAAACCAGCTTTCACAGGTCTGGCTTATTCTCTGGGTGTCCTTAGGTAATAAAAATAGCTGATCAATTTTAGTGTGGTGAGGGGGGGGGGGTGTTAAGCACCCCCTTAAATCTGCCACTGTAACCTTAGTAAAACTAAGAAAGTGCTCTTGCGAGTTCAAGTTGTGAGAGTGCCTTATTACAGTCCCAGGATACAGTAGTTAGTTCACCTCAGGTTACATTCTATGAATTGGCCAGTGCTAATTTTTCAGCTGGGTAGACTGAAGCAATGTAACTAAGGGTATGTTGGGAATACGGCTTAAGAGAGCCTAAGTGAGGCTCTAATCAGCTGTGGCATAATTACCAAGGTATCCAGATACATGTGGTAGCACAAGTCATAAGCATTTTTAAAACTGCCGCCAGTTACTTTTCTTATGGCCAATGTCATCCATAATTTATTCGCTAATGTAGAACAATTGTCAATTTTAATTCTATAGGTCAACGTCTTACACAATTGTCGAAATCATTAAAGAATACGAGGTTCAGCTCCATTAGCTATGCTAATCTGGGTTTTGCAAGAAGCACAACTTTTGTTCCAATTTAGGGACTTAAACTAATCACCCTAGAGTTCAGACACAAATTATCGTATGCCACATACGGTACATTACCCTTCGCTTATGTATGTTGCTCAAGGACACAAGCTATGCATAAGCTTGTAAGTGTGAGGAGTCTTGAACTCTAAACCTCTCGATTGGTATTATGAACAGCTGTATCAACTTCTCAAATTATTAACATAGTATAAAAATACTAGATTGATAACATGGATTTAATGTCCAAAAACAGAGTTTAAATATGTAGGCGGCTACTGTCATGAATGTAGCCAATCAAGTCTAGTATGTGTGTTGGTGCTATGTGGTTGTACAAAAAGGTACCTGCAATTGGTAGCTATTAACAAACAATATGCTTGATGATGGGAATAATAATAATAATAATTTAGTAACAGTTACACTGTGCCTGTTAAAGTTAAAGAAACTTGCAACCAGCGCAAAGAGATAATAGTGTAAAAGACAGTTACAAGCTAATTAAAAAGAAATGTTTTAAGCTCAAACAGAAAAAAGTTGAAAAGAATCGATAATATTACTGAGGTTGGAAGAGAATTCCAATGCATTGGTGCTGTAAATGAGAATGCTCTCTCCAGTAAGGACATGAGAATCATGGGACAGCTTATTAGAATTTAAGAAGACTGACGATGGAGGAAAGATAAGGAGGGCCAAAACCATGAATTTTACTAATTTATAATCTACTATTTGCTTTTGAAAATATGTATCCTTGTTTACCAATTGATAATTAGCTGAGTTGGTGTAGCATCAGATTTGTAACCTGAGAGTCAAGTCAGTCAATTTTCAATTTACTTTCAGACCTATAAACACATAATAGTGTATTATTTTAAAACAATCAAGTGGTCTAACTTTTACACTTGAAATTTACATTTTTAAACTTAGACATTTGTTTTCAAACTCCTGCTCTGACTTTTGAAATTAATGTGTAAAACTTAAGAAATTTGCTTTTCAAACACATAACATGTTTTCCATTATTTATTGTTCTCCTCAGTCAATGCATTGGTCAACAGTGAAGACAGACCCAATGATCACAAGCAATGATCTTGAAGATGAGACAAGTCAGAAAATTGATAGAACTACTGAAGACCAAGGTAGCATTACATTTCAATTTTTTAGTTTTAACCAAAAACTATACAAATAAAACTAAACTGACTACTATCCTTGCTACTATTCACAAGGTTAGGAATTTGAAACTCAAACTTTTCAGCTGTTCTTTAGCAACACTATAATCACATTCTCTCTCTATCCAGGAGTATAAGTGGGGACCTTGAAGTGAAAAATGACAGTGCACTGATTTCAGCTGTAACATGGAGTGAAATTATGTAAATGTTCCATAAGTATTTGTTCTAAGGACTTGGGGTTATAAAGTGCACTACTTCATTTATTAAACATCATAATAGTACAGTATACATTTGCAAGTTTTCATAGCAATACAAAAAAACAAAAACTGGTCATCATTTACGAAAGGCTTGAAATAAAGTTTTACAGGAGAGGATCTTGCGTGCAATGTACTCTCAGCCAGGCCCAAATAAAATAATTTGTCTACCCTTTCTTGTTTGAAATTTTAGGATAGGGGCAGACAGGCAGAATTTTTTTAAAGCTAAGAATGGCATTTATATACCACTAACCAAACATCCCTACCCCTACCCCCGCCCACCCCCATATTCAAAAGCAGAACATGTTGATCTAAACGCATGGTGTTTTTTTAAAAAACTGGATTTTGCTGTTGGCAAGATATAGTCATGTACCTAAATGGAGAAAACAAAATATTTTAGTATGCTAATTTTATATTTTACTAGTGGTGTTCCATTGTAAAAATTGTCAATGTTTTTTTTATCATAATAGTATGATTTTAATTCTCTCCTCAGGTTCGCCATTTACTGGATGGAAACAGAAAACAAACAATGATATTATAAACAAATTCAGAAATTATGACATCTGAACTATATTGTGCTATTTATTGACAACTTGGAAATAATGGTAAAAAGTGTTCAGTCTAAATGTGCTATAACTGTTAAATTTAAAAGTATGGTATTGTTCGAAATATTTGGTTCTCTTTGCTGGTGAGCAGTGGCGGCACAAGTATTTCCCTAACAGCAGGGCAAATTCCTAGACGGGTTTGACAAGTGTGGAGGTGGGTGTGTCTCAGTTTTTTTGTTTTTTGTTTTTCAGTTTGACAAGCAAAAAAAAAAGACCTTATTTACCAAAATTTTGCTTGCCTTTTTAGGCCGTTTTGGTGTTGGGCCTTGACAATTACCCTATAAAGGCCTCAACTAAACCTTAAATTTCTCCCACCAGCCAGGGGACAGAGGTCCCCCTTCGTGCCGCCACTGCTGGTCAGGTGTCACTGAGTTGTGTTGATGTGTCTTTTACCAAAGCATGCCATCAATTTTATTTTCTCATTTCTTCATTCTTTATATTGGGGAGTCTGTTCAATGATATACTCGGTTCTCCCACAGATCCCAGTACATTCCACTGTCCACATAGCAGGGGATGTATGGACCAGTACACTGGGTTGACCCCTTACTCATCTTGAAAGATGTACTGGATTTTTTTAAGTGCACACGAGCCATTGTTACCAGGCCTATGGATTATAGTCCTTATCTAAGAAGACTTATTCTACCACCAGAACCATGGTATGATTGGGCCTCGAACCCATGCTGTTATTTTGCTTTGGTTCATGGTTCTTCTGCATTAACCGCTCGGCCATGACTCGCACAATGCTCTGCTATACAAGTTGTACATGGCGTTGCCCACCTCAAATCTTGGCAATGAATGGGCCAGTTGACTTGAAATGTGGCACATATGTAAAAAAAGTCATGTAGAATAAGAATAAAAAATAATTAAAAACATCGGACTATTACTGTTTTTACAGTTAATTAAAACATCAAATTATTTTTTGTTTTTTTGTTGGTCAATCAGTTTTCGACTCTAAAATCAGTCCTACATTTACGATCTGGGTAAATTATACATCAAATGTGAAATTCCAACTGGTCTAGATACACATTGAAAAAAAAAGACGACAGGGGGAAAACAAGGTTCCCCCAATGGGATTACCATTTAAATTACATAGATAATGCCAGGTTACCACATAGATGGTATTGCAATGAAATGAACTTAGTATGTTGGTCCTACAGGTTTGATGCTGGTCTGTATTACCCTTATTCTATAATTATTGTCTCTGCTACTCTCTCACATACACTAAAAACATAATTATTTAAGTATTTACATCCCATAACTTCAACTCAAATATAAATATTTCTGTTTTGTTTTATAATTTTTTCTCAACAATTTATTAATTTGTTTTGTTCCACCTCATGTGATTTTACACTTTGTTTTGCAGTGGTTCCTTGTTCTGTAAGGCTGCGCCTTGTAAGGAACAACTGAGAGAAATATTGAATTAAAAAAAAGTGTTGATGTCAACATTCGTGTTGCATTTCAGACCTGATATATCTCAAATTGACAATTGTTCATAAGATACATGGTGGCAGGGCTGACTCTGAAACTGGTGGGGATTACTTTTATGGTTTTTAATTTGACAAGAAGAAAAAAAAACTGATTCACCCTTTTTGGCCAGTTTTGTGTTTTTATTTTGTACAGTATTGATCTGTAAATCATCTAATCAATATTTCACTTTGTGGAAGAAATTTAGGGGAGAGGCACCTATGAAGGGGTGCAAGTGTACTTTTAAAGATATTGTATGCAGGAGCCATACATATTTTATTACAAGACTTGAATTGTGAAAAACTATTATTGGATCTTGATCTCTGCACTTAGCTAGTATTATTTTTTAATTCATATTTTAATCCAGGTTATTTGTTTAAAATATGTATGTAAATAATACAATAATTGTAAAAGTGTTATATATTTATTATTACATATGTAATGTGCACACAATAAACTATTATTTATTTTAAAATGTTGTGCCAGTGACTTTTTCTAATAAATGAAACCTGTCTTTTATAGATGCAAATTTTACATCGGATTTTAAACTGTACTGTAAACTGGCCTAGTAATAATGTAATCCCCTTGATACAAGTATCTCTGTTAACAAGCTAGATTTAGGTTGTTGACAGGGTTAACCCTGTCAAAACTAAAATATCAAAGGGATTTGGTCAGCAATTCATAGGAAAATACAACCATTATTTTGAATAAACCTTCAGATTAATTAATTGGAACTGACATCTAGACAAACAATATATTCTGATATACTTAAGGCTTTAATAACATCAACAGACAGGGAAATTATATACTGTACAGGGGCAGATCCAGGATCCAACGAAAGGGTGGGTGGTGCACTTTTCCAGGTGCGGGTGGGCATGGTTTCCCATTTTGTTCTGACGAGCAAAAGAAAATAATTTTCATGTTCTATTTGCCTCGAATTTATGTCCATTTATACTATTAGGGTCTTCCTAGTAATTTAACATGGTGGACCGTGACCTACAGGTATTTTTTCCAAAGGGATAATACATGCAAGGCAATTGAACAGGATACTGTAATTCTAGAGTACACTGCCATTTAATAACTCTTATACAGACAAACTTTGATACAGTTGCTAAATACTGCCTACACCATATGTTTATTTATGCTGGAGGCAGATCCAGTGGAACTAAATTAGGGAGCCATGTTGCCAAGTTAGACAGGTATGAGATTTTGACAGAAATCTGACAAAAATAGGCATGGTCCAGTGCCCGCCTAGGGCCAAGGAAATTTTCTGTATAGCAGAGATACAAAGTTCAAGAGTTTATGAGTGAGATTTTTGTGACTCGGCGTTTTATCACGCACATATGCACGTGAGTGGGGGATTTTGGGGCCGGGACTGGTCAAACCACCCGCCCTCCCACCTTGAATCCATGCTTGCCATAGTAGGTGGATAGTCATACCATACTATTGTTTGAATCACTTCTTTGGAAACTATGACAACATTATGTGGTATACCTACCAACGAGTTTGCTGTATCATAATGTTCCGTTTTCATTTTGTGACGAAATAAATGTTTAATTGAATTGAATGTTCGTAATTTTTAATTTCCGCTTAGAAATTTTCAAATTATCAGTAATAATAATAATTCAATTTCAATAGTAAAGATGGAAATAAATCAACAGACATTCACTATTTGAGATAGATTAAACTTTTATTTATGAAAAAAAAATCTAATATCGACTTAAAAACATTCATGAACTGTACATATTTCCATACATCACTTTTCTCAATGCACCTAACAGCTGTTGCTTACCCGTAAAATAAGAAATTCTAAGAAATATGCTATTATATAATTCAACAAAGGTTACAGGGTGATTAGGAAATAATTATGTCAAAAACATGGACAGCTGGAGTACTAATATTTGTTAGGACTTCTTCAATCCAGTATTATGAGAATGTCAGCAAGATAAATGTTATACGTGAAACTCTCAACGCACAGGGACCCATTTTGGACGTCTCGATCATACATCGCATTTTCTTTATTGAGAAGAATTCGTAAAAGTGTAAATGAAATTTGACCTACAGTATATACTTCAAAACATAAGGAATAAACATTTACAAATTTTATGAAAAACAATAAAAAAACTACAACATATGCAACACACAGCTTGCTGCAAATGGCAAATTAAGACCTAAAATAGGGCAACATGAAAAACTACAACATATGCAACACACAGGTTGCTGTAAATGGCAAAATAAGACGTAAAATAGGGCAACATAAAAAACTACAGCATATGCAACACACAGATTGCCGCAAATGGCAAAATAAGATGTAAAATAGGGCAACATGAAAAACTACAACATATGCAACACACAGATTGCCGCAAATGGTAAAATGACGTAAAATAGGGCAACTGGATACTCGGCATTTGGCAGAGATTGTCTCACATATATACCTGCCAACTTTTTTTGGCTGCAATGCGTGGGACAAACTCCGCCACCATGTCCTCTTCAATTTCGATCTGACAAGCCAAAAAAAAACGCATCTGACAATTTTTGCCCGTTTCTGCCAAAATTATCGCTGTTTTTTGGGGCGGTTTTTCCCGTATTGTGCTCTATATTGTGTCGTGCATGATAAGCACTATTGAGATGACTGTTTATGAGTGAGGATTCTGGTAATGCGTGAGATAAATTCATTTATGCGTGAGACGTCAAAAATAGGCTCCAATGCGCGAGACTCACGCATAATGCGTGAGAGTTGGCAGGTATACACACATTATGGCCCAATAAGGTACGAAATATGCATGTGAATTGGTGTACAAGTCCACTAGTGTGAGCAGAGTAATAGCTACAAGTGATATTACTCTGTTGAGATAATAGATTTATTATTTAAGAATTAGATCATGTTAAACTTAACACTGTAGGACTGACATCCCCTGTAGGCATACAACAAAATTGGCTGCCAACCTTCAGCATAACATAGGTTACTGTAATTAATGATGAAAACCAAGAGGCGGTGGAATGTTTTTGGATCAGGAGTTTCAATTTTGCTTAGCTCCCACTGGTCCTTATTATTTTTCTTCTGAAGAGGATTGTTATGGCTAAAATAATTATACACACCATATCTGCATGCTGTCCTTATTGTTTTAGACCTCTCAAGGGAGGTGCTCTGGTACCCTAGCGATAATCATAGCAACAAAATAAAACTCAATCTAATTTTGTAGATGATGTGACATTTCACTTTGACCGCCCCCCAAGTTATTACTGAGGGAACATGTTCCCTACATCCCCCTCTTCCGTCACTGCATGATGAAAACTATACCTTTTGAAAGCTCAGTGCAATCAATCACTGCCAAGTACCTAATCTGATTTCAACAAGAATGTACAGCATGTTGTATTTGTTGTTTTTCATGAAATCATATTCGTATATGGCATTTTTGCCTTATTTTGGGGGTTTCTGACGTATATAGATCCAATATAATTTACATTTTTGGGAGTTGGCAGGTATAAAACTGCGGTATAATTAGTTGTATTTTCAACATATTTTTTCATACAAATTATTCATTTCTGTTATATTTATTTTCATCAATGTATCAAAATTCCAAATTTTAAAATATTTCTGTACATTGATGAATTTGAACTTTTATGAAAGGCTGGTGGCGCAATGTATATCAGTAGAATGACTAGGAAAATATAGGAATGGGGTACGATTTGATTGGTTTAGTTTATTTATTGAGCTAGTTTCCATGGAACTGCACTTTTGGGCTAAGCATCTAAGTTATCTATTTTTTTTTAAATAATAAATCTATGTAAATAAAATAAGCTCTGTTATAAGGCCTAACCCTAAAAATTTGGCAGTATTTTACATGCTAAAGACACATTAAAATCCATAAAAATGTCATGCTTTTCAGATCAGTCTGTCTTGATTTTTGATGTGGTAAGGCCTAACCCTAACAAAAATCCTATGGCTGTGAATTCTCCGAGAACTTTCTTAGTTGTAGCGAGCCTCCGAGACGTTTCAGGTAGTCGTCAGGTAGTCTCTGGCAGTTGCGACGACTTGGCTGGAAAATCTGTTGTTTGAGGTGTAATAATGTTCAGTAAAAAAAAACAGACATTCACTAGGTGGGTCTTTATTGACTGACGTTTATGTTTATTAATGTTTGATATTGAGAAATTAGGATGTCCTCTAAACTATTGATATGTAATTAAGTTATATAAAGAGTTGGGGGAAAATCTGTTCTTTGAGGTTTAATATACTGTTCAGTAAAAAAAACACAGACTGACTAGGTGGGTCTGTATTAACTAGGTGGGTCTGAGGTGTAATACAGTATATTGTTCAGTAAAAAAAAAAAACAAAAACAAAAATTGACTAGGTGGGTCTTTATTGACGTTTATGTTTACTAGTGTTTGATATTGAGAATTAGGTTGTCCTCTGTACTATTGATATGTAATTAATTTATATAAAAAGTTGGAGAAAAATCTGTTGTTTGAAGTGTAATATACTGTTCAGTAAAAAACAGAGATTCACTAGGTGGGTCTTTATTGATGTTTATGTTTATTAATGTTTAATATCGAGAAATTAGGATGTCCTCTAAACTATTGATATGTAATTAAGTTATATAAAGAGTTGGGAGAAAATCTGTTGTCTGAGGTGTAATACAGGTATATTGTTCAGTTAAAAAAAAAACAGAGATTGACTAGGTGGGTCTTTACTAACGTTTATGTTTACTGGTGTTTGATGAGAAATTAGGAACAGGTGCTTTAAAAAAAGGTATAAAAATGAAAATCTTATTTAAGGTATTTATTATTTTTAGATGAAAATCTTTTTAAATGTATTTATAAATTTGTAAATGAAACAAAAAAATGAATTGGATTGTATTATTTATATCTACAGGAAAGTTGTCACTGTCTTACAAAAAAGAGAAATGATGATGTGTTTTCTTTTGGGATTTTTGTAGAAAATTATGGTGGATATTATTTACGATTTTGTTCCATAAAGGTGTCCTCTAAACTATTGATATGTAATTAATTTATATTATATTTCCTTTTCTTTCATGCAGTATTGTATTTATAGTAATGTTCTTATTATGTATTTTGAGTTTAAAAATAAAAAAATACGAAACGAAACTTTTCCCTGGTTTCCGCAAGGTTCTTGAGACGTCTCCGCAACTGATGGCGATGTCTCGGAGATGATGTTGTTGTTGTTGTTGCTGTTGTTGTTTATATTGGAAAAGTCTCAAATAAAAACCAAACGGGTTTGAATTTGTTCATTGATGAAATTGAAACTTTTATGAAAGGTTGGTGGCGCAATGTACGTGGCTAGCATGACTAGACCATTTGGCACATTCAGTTGATTGGTTTAGTTTATTGAGTGAGTTTCCATGGAACTGCACTTTGGGGCTATGCATTCAATGGAAGTTCACCATCTGCTGTAATTGGTAAAATAATAAATCTATGGTTGAGCTCTTTTTTCATAAACAAATCTAAAATTGATTGAATAATATTTCATTAACTGAACACATTACTGTGCATCACATTCCTCAATACATCAAACAGCTGTTGTTTACCTTAAAATAAAAATTTTAAAGACATGCATTAATGTAGTTCGCCAAAGGTTACAGGGTGATTTAGTAATTATTTAAGAAACATGGACAGCTGGAGGTTTAAACATTTTGTAGAATCTCTACAATCCAGTATTATTAGTATCATAAGCACAAAAACAAAAAATATACCTAGTTGAGCTCTTTTTAAGTACTATTTAAACACCCATTGTACTCCCTACTTTTTAATTTCCCCTTGAACAGTTTGATTTACAAATGTGTGTATCACCACAAACCCACAGTATTTAAACCATATCTGACAGACCTCTAAATAAGGCAGTGATTAGGCACAAAAGCTCTAACGGAGGACTGCATCATGTTTGGTCCCGACATTGATGAAAGTTTGATGTAAAAACATACTTATTCTGAATTCAGTAAGGTCATACGCTAAAAATTATCAAAAACCATCAAAAGGTTAGCAGCCTCTGTAATTTTTATTAATTTTCAGTTTTTTTTTTTCAGTTTTTTATTAATTTTCAGTGTAAAATACTTATTAAATTTTTATACACTAATTTCAATTCTCAAATTCTTAACTTTGATGTTATTTTTCAATTCAATTTTTTTTCAATTCAATATAACATTTATTCACTTCCTTTAAATAACATAACAATTATAAATGTTCCAAATTGAACTCTTAACA
>JAOTQE010101575.1:0-13866 GCA_025631205.1 Nesometra sesokonis
TTAATAATCATCATACATAAAATACAATCAACAAAATCGACTTTTTAACGTAACTTTTAAAATAGTCGTCATACATACTGTAAAATACAATACACTTTTAATTTTAAAATAGCCATAATATACACGTTTTGGCAGTTACGTGGTCCATCGGCGCTCCATACACCGCAACCAGAACGAACAACAAAATAGGCGCGACCAAAACGAAGCCGCGACCAACGATCGGATAGTGCAAGGTCGCTGATTTCGTTTTAAAGTTGTGGGCAGTTGAACCGTTGAACTTTCGATCGAAACCACCGTTTCAGATCGCCGATTTTGGGATTTGATCGACAGGAAAACAGGAGTAAGGAGTAATAACATAAGGGGCGAGTCGGCAAAGGGGCGAGTCGACAAAGGGGCGAGTCGCCAAAGGGGCGAGTTTGTTGGGGCGAGTCCGAGAAGGGGCGAGTCGGCGAAGGGGCGAGTTGGCGAAGGGGCGACTTGACAGGCAACCGTTTGAATAGGCCTAGCCTAGTAAAATTAGTAAAAAACAGAATAAATACGAGGGGCAATGGACATCAACGTATCGTAGGTCGTTGGATTCTAACAACAGTTGTGTGTTTGTACGGGGTATTCTCCAGTTAAGCCGGGAGTTCCCCCAAAGTGATGTTACTTGATTGGTTGACCAACAACAGATCATTCAAAAAAAGATGTTCGGGCCCAGCGACGATCGACACGAAGACGATCGGGCCTAAATAAAGTGGGCCCGATCGTCTTGGCCACTAGCCTACACAGTCCGTGGGCCCGATCTCTTATAACCCGGCCTACGTTCACTCGTCGTACCCACCAAGGTCCTAGGAAGACTTATTTTAACAACTAACCAATAATTCCGTGTTTTTACCAATCCGCAATTTGTTATCACAGGTTTTAACAACTTTCTTTATTCGTGAACGGGGACAGATACGTTTCATGCTGCTGTTTCTTTTAAAGAAGTAAACACTTTTACTTTCAAAATAACCGCGAGCTGCCTTTCATCTCTCTTTTTCGACCGACCGCAAGTGGCGCTCTATTATTTCCATCTATTAATTTACTTTACTTTATTATTTTGATTGTGCATAACATAAGTTTGCATTAATTATTAGTTTTGTTTAAATAGAACGGTTTGAAATATTTTGTAATCTATTTAGTCCTTCTAAATACAATATCAGTTGTATTTTATTACTTTTAGTATATTAATTTGTATTAAATTGTTAGAAAGGTCAAATGATATGAACCTAGGTCAAATGCTATGAAGCATGAAAAACAAAACAATGGCGCGAAACTTGAGGTAAGTTGTCTACAAATTCAAATTGGATAACTATCAATGTTTTATGACATCACAGTATCATATCACTTTTTTATTGTTAGAGAATTTATATAGGGCCTAGGCTAGGCCTAGGCCTATATTAATCTGTCGTGAAAAAAGGTATTTTCTTATAGAACAGGTCAGGACTAGGCCCTAACTATAGTAAAAGGCCAGGCTAGCCAGGCCTCTCGTCGTACCGTAGCGGAATCACTTCAACTTAACTTGTCCAAAACCGACTCGTCGTCGCCAACTCGTCCCCAAGTCAACTCACTACAGAGGAGGCCAACAGAGCCCAATAAAAAAAAAACAAAAGCTCCCCACCGGAAAGTATTTTACGGCTATCTATTGCTTTAGATCTAGGCTAGTCCTGCCGCCTAGCCTACTAGGCTAGTCTAGAATACTAATACATAGCCTAGGCCTATACTTTGTTCTTGAGGTTGGAGGGGAACCAGTCAAGTCGCCTACTCATTTGCTCCTACAAATTCACCCTCTCTACAAACTCGCCTCCTCAGAAACTCGCCTCCAGAAAACTTGCCTCTACAAATTTGCCACTTTGAAATCTCGCCTAGGAGGCCCTAGGCTAGGCTAGGCTAAGTAAAAAAAATGAAAATTATGAATTATTATTGACTGTTCGTAGTATAAGTTGAAAGTCTAAACTGTATGTTTTTGAGATAAACAAAATATTTAAAAAAATGAAAATTTTCTTGTGTCTTCGTATACACCTCCTTTAGCTTGGCTCTGCCACATTTTAAAGCAAGTTCCACTGTTTTTTTTATCCACACTGTAGGACACTTGAAGAAGTCCAGGAGATTGCAACATTCGCTAAGCTAGACAATACAGACACAGTTGGCTTATCACAATGCCTCTACTTCTCCGAAGATTTAAATCCATCCGGGATGAAACTCATGGAAGTGGATAATCATCTGCTGAGTATTCTAAAAATGGGACAAAGGTTAATACCAATAATAATTATTATTCAGTCATGCTGTTTATATTATGTACAGGGGCGGATTTAATTGTCTTTAAAACGAAAATATTCAGCTAGAATTAATCTCTTAACTCACGCCTGTGGCCGATTTCAGGACATCTAAAGTCCTAAATTTTACGGGGTAGCATGCCCCCGGAACCCCTAGAACTTTGACTCTCTACCGGCCCCCCTTCCGGCCCCCCTTTTCCAAAAATCTGCATCCGCCCCTGATGTAGTGTTGAACCGTACATGAGTAATCCAACCCAAGTAACTGACATTGCCTGATTCCCCATGGTAGTTTACTTGAGAAACCAATTGTGCATAGGCCGTACTGTGCCTGCTCATTAAGGAACACACAGCTAGAAACACCAGTTAAAAAGAAATATAGACATAATAATAAAGCTATAAGTATTTGTCTATTTATTATTTTTTCAGGGGCAGATCCAGGATCGTGTGAAATAGGGGCGCAAAATTCCTGGCCAGATTGGCGTGTCCAGGTTTTTAAATTTGTGAGGTGTTACCACAAAATGAGTCGTGTTGTACAGAAAACCAAAATTGAGTTATTGTTGTATTGGGTAGAAGAGATTTAAGCTTTAAATTGGTTTTTTAAATGAAGTTCATAGCTTCAGTGTAACCAGAGAAAAATCAGTTTAAAACATGGTTACAGTATATGAAAACACACTTTGGAGAAAATCGACTTTAAAGATAAACAACTGTTGACTTCCTGTATGTTTTACCATTGATTTTGAAAAACAGCTTTTACATAATGTAGTTCAAAACACGTATATTGCAAATGAACATAAACAGGAAGTTTGTAATCATAAATTTATTTACTACACAAAACAACAGGAATCTCATTTTTTTGTCTATGTTTGTGAATATCTCAAAATGGCCCGGCATATAACACAACACATTTTGTCACGACACCTCACATTTATTTATTTGTTTATTTATTAAACCATATTTCACGAGGGTGACCCATCCAGCGTGAGCTGATTATGAGGGGCCCTCAAAAATACAAACTTATATACACATATACAAAACTATATATTAATATCATTACCAAAACAATATACTTAAATCTACAATTAAATATCAGTAATAATATAATTTTAAAATATATATATCGGGATATATTGGGTGCGGGGTCCAAAATTTACAAGAAAAACCAAAAATACGTTTAAAATAGGGTAATAGGGCACCAAATTGGGCAATTGAGCTTTTTTTTTTGCTCTTCAGGAAAAAGTTGGCAACCACGCCCACCCGGAGTGGAAAAGTGCCCCCACCCCCCGCTTTCGGTGAAGCCTGGATCCGCCCCTGCTTTCGTTATTGTATTTCGTAAAGTTGCGAAACCTCACTATTACAGAATCATAACTTATGAATTGGCAGAAAACTTGATTCCGTTGCGCACGGTGACTTGCGTTCCTATAAACATGTTAAAAATGATGCAAAATAATAAATGTGATTTTGATCAACTCTGTGCTGTGAAACACCAAGGGAAACCCAGAAAAGTCCAAAGTGGACTTATTTTCAGTGGAATCCTTCTGGTGGTGATTGGGCACAGTAGCGGAGAACAATATTCATCCGCTTTATTCTTTAGGATCCACCCAAAACAAATCAAATTATTTTCTTATTTTGCATATTTTAATGTTTTTGAGGATAAAATGACATAAACATGACGGATCAGTATTTTATATTTGACATTGTAATAGATATTAACATTTAGAAAACTATATTTTTTTTGACTAGAAATTAGGAAGGAATTGGCTTTTAACCAACTGATGATAAAGCCCCTTTTACAGAAAGCACACTAACTGATTTGCGCGAATTGATGAAAGTATATAATAATTCTTATAATAATGGTGAATCTAAATATTAATATACTTCTTTCAGCATTTGTGTAGATTTATCAGCATTTGCCTTCATTTTACGGCTCTGAACACGTTCTCGTGGATGTGTGGCGAGGCTGTGTATTTGCTGTTACAAGTGTTTAGCCCAGGCCATAGCAAATATATCCAACTTCGATATTTCATGGCGTTCTGTTACGGAATTCCTCTGACATTCGTGATATTGTCTACTGTAGGTTTTGCTACAAATTATGACGTTGATGACTAGTAAGTCTATTCTACATCTCTTCTTGTTTAGACAATTTAATATTTTTACTTACAAATGAAATGCAATAAGTCAAATCTGAGACTACTATAGAAAGAGATTGGAATCACTGTGTATTTCCTTTGGTTCTGATATCAGCACTCAGCGAGGTCATTGTTATGTAAATGTGGACAGAGTAAGGACTACTACTGTAGCATACTGCACATGCTCTGTTAAGATTTATTCAAAATCGAATAAAATTTAAAAAAATATACCATGCCTATTATGAACCTTAACAATTTAAAATCAGTTTTATTTAACAGTTTAAATATTCAAAATTGTAAATCATTAGGTGTATTTTTATGGGGTAACAAAAATGTGTGATTTATTATCACTTTTGTGGCAGAGGTATTTATAAATTATTAAAAGTTTAATAATTTATAAAAAAAATCTGCCACCAAAAGTGATAATAAATAACATATTTAGTTACCCCATAAAAAACGCACCTAATGCAATTTTTAATAGTTTAACTGTTAGATAAAACTAATTTGAAAATGTTAAGGTGCATATCAGGGTAGAATTTGGAGCAAAATCTATGAGGTGTTTTTTTTTGTATTTTATCACTTGACTTTGGAATACCTTGTATCTGAACATGAGTAGTGGTTGTCACTGTTGGAATAAATTTTAACAGAGCATGTGCAGTACCCTAAAGTTGTTGTGTAACTTCACACTGTGACCACATTTACATAACAATGACCTAGCTGAGTACTGATATCACAGGATGTTAGAAACAAAGGGAAATACACAGGGTTTCCAATCTATAGTAGTCTTAGGTCAAATCAAATTTATAATAACAATGAAATTGACGATAAATATTATGAATCACAATACGTCCGTGAAATCACGGAAAGATAACTGTTACGCTCGCGTACAGAAAGGCGCGCGTAGAGATACTAAGTGTGAACGCCTTGATTTGTTAATGACTGCACGCGTGCGTCATGCATTCTTTACGCACCTTTCTGTGCGCGTACCGTCTATTACTGAATTTTTATTTTACATGGCGAATAAATTGAACATTTCATCCTTTTAGTTGCTGGCTTAGTATTAAAACAGGAATGGCATGGACGTTCGTGGTACCTGCGATAATAATGGCTTTGGTAAGTTTTGCGAAAAAAAAACACTTAGAGACTCAACATTGCTTTAGTAATTGTGGGTACTTCGTGGAAATTCAAAAAATGCTACGGCATTCTGGACAACATTGATTATAGAAAACACCTTTAAAATGTATGTGTGCAACTGTATGTGTATGTGTGCGTACGTACATACAAGGTACGCGTTAAATAATTTTCAAATTTGTTCAGCTTTTGTCGTTTGGCAAACGTTTGTTTCAATTTCTGGTGTAATAATGTGAAACGCTTTGAGGCAAAGACGAAAAATGTTAAATATGAATAACTTTGTTCTTCCTGTTGTTGTTGCTGTTGTTGTTGTTGTTGTTATAAACATATTCTAATTCATGATAGCATTTTGTAGATCCTATGTAAACAATATGTGACACACTTTGATGATTGAAAAATAACGAATTCAGAGAAAACTTTTACGACTGCATATATTTTTGCCAAAACAAATAATACCTGATAGTATTTAACGATTGATTTTTAATTTATTGTATTTAAGAACAACACTGTGATAATGTGCATAGTGGTAAAGAAAATCTTCGATAGAGCGGGAAGCATGGTCGGGGAATGTGTAAGGGAAAGAGACTGGTTCAAACAGTTGAGGTTGGTAGCTTTAATTTTCTGAAATTGCATGATGCAACCACTGATCGTAGACACTTCATTTTGGTGTCAAATTGTTCAGAATATACATATTTCTATTTTGGCTGTAATGGAACATTTTTCAGAAAATTGTTTTTGCCTTTGACATGTTTTTGCTTGAATTCTACATACAAAGTCATATATCATGGTAATCTATGAGAAAAATCAACAACCATTATTTTTTTATTTATTTAATTGTGCTTAAAGTGATCTGTAGATCCTAATTCATAAATTTTAAGTCGTTCTGACAACTCCTTCATTTGCAAATTAGTTTATATTTTACAGTTAATATGCAGATTAGGTGTAAATGACCTACAAATGCCTTCAAATCACATGTTGCTGTGGCTGGATTACCGAGCACCCTACAGCAATAAATCTGCTCACAGGGGTTTATCCAGGATTCGGGAGAAGAGGGGTGCTCACACCCGGTGGAATTTTAACATTCAAAAAAACCCTCCGTTCTTCTATTGTAGGTTGTAGAGGTTGTTTTCACCCTTCTTATCTTCTGCCATTATTTCCTTTTCCTGAAGGTGGTATTCCTCTGAAGAGGTGCTCGAGGGCGCAATATTCATATTTTTTTACCTCTCGAGGTAGGTGCTCGAACACCTTAAGCAACCTCTTGATACGCCAGTGACACATAGGTCCAATGTTTTTTTTTTCTTTGCATGGTCTTCACAACTATTAGGCTCTCTAAAACTTTCCATGCACCCCTACTACCAATAACCGAGCAGTTTCGAAGGCAGGCTTTGTCAAGATGTTTTCATGTCGTGTTGTTGAAGTTCTATCCGATTTTACTTACCAGAAATCTCCCAAATTAAAAACCACCCAAATTTCCCCCATGTTAACAACATTTTAATCTGTTTAACACGTATAGGCCTAAGCACAAAATAAAAATGATTTTTAAATAACTTGCTTATTTTGAAGCATGACCTTGACACTAGGGCTATATATTTTAAAATATTTACACCTAATTTTGCAAGGTTATGCTAAAAATTAGCAAAGACAGCATAAAGTCGACAGCCGCTGTAATTCTTATCTTTCTAGTGTAAAAACTGCGGACTGTGTCTTCCGTTCTAAGCAGATTAGCTGTCAAGAATGTCCGTTATTTTCAAAGCTGAGGCATTCTAAGAGCTGTAGCCAGAGATGAAAATGTGCTGCCGAGGCAGCAAGCAAAAAGGTTGGGTTTTTGCAGTAAAAACTAATTTGTTTAAATTGGGAGAAACAAATGCACGAAGAAGGCTGTGAACTTCAGACGAAGCAAGTACCTCGTCTGCCACATACTGGCTGTGATCCTCGTGTATGTCTCATCAATTCAGTTGTGGTGTTAATACATTTGAATCTTCATCTACCTCTGACAATATTCTCTTTTTTCCTTTCCAGAATTTTTCTCTGTAATGTTGCCTTCATGACCAAAATAACTTTTCTTCACTATGAATACCAGTGCATTTCTATAAGTTCAATTCTTCCTAACATCTCTGTATTTGTGATCCTGTCTTTTTCTACAGGAAGGCCGCACGAGGTACGATCATGTTGCTGCCACTGATGGGGTCCACATGGCTTATCGGACCGTTTGACTCCACATTTGCTGACTACTTATTCAACTTGCTAAATGGTTGCCAGGGAATCGCCATTTTCTTGTTATACTGTGTTTTCGATGATCAGGTAATTCTAAATTAAGACTCGGGCCCACGTCTCGAGATGAATAATTTGTTATCCACACCACTAGACCATCGGGATCAGCTCGTTGTATTGCGATTTGCTAGGCGAGATGGAATCTCAAAATTGTAGAAACTAGTAAGTTGAGGAGCCGCAGTTTAACCTAATTTAGGCCCAACATGATTGGGAACATTTCAGAATAATTATTCGAAAGACATTCTTAGGGATATACATTTAAAATTACTGTGCCACAATGTGAAAGCAAAACTCACCTATAAGCCCGAACATGTAGGATATGGCAACTCCAGATGCTTAGAAATGAAACATTGCATTAAAAATGGTTTTTAATCTGCCATAATTTAACGCAATTAATTCATTTGAAGAAAATAAAACACACTCAAGGTAAACACAAACACACGTAAGGTTCAAAAATGTTAAAATATGGCCAGTTTTGTCAAAATCAAATGAGGGCAAACAAGTTTGTTTCTACCGACTCAACAATTTACAATGTCGTTTTTTTTCCCTTTCCAGATACGGGACTGTGTCCGTAGACGTTTCTTTAGAAACCGTGTTGCTGCTCAATTTATGGAAATGACACCAAAAAAATAGACACTAAAGATGTTGCAACAGCAACACTGCAGTCTGTGTTGGCAATTTTGGGAGGATTTTACAAAGTTAAAGACCGGCACTCACTGCGTCGTGCGACGGCCGCCCAACTAAACGGTCGCTCCTTGTGTGTGCGGTTTCCAGACGCGACAACAGTCTTCTACTCGTTGACCGAGGGTTTTTTTTTAGTGATTCAACAGGGAAGTCACAAAAAGAAACGTCGGCCGACGAGTAGAAGACTGTCATCGCGTCTGGCAACCACACACACACACACCCACACACACACACACACACAAAGGAGCGACCGTTTAGTCCCGCGACCGTCGCACGACGCCGTGAGTGTCCGGCTTATATTTGCGTTGTCGAACAATACAAAAACTCTGCATTTTTGTTGGTTTTTGTTTTGTCTTTGTTTTTTTTTTGTGAATTAAATATAATATTGTGTCATGATGGTAGTTTGTAGGGCATAACTAAATACATATTTAAAAGTTACGATGAAAAAATTACAAAACTAAAAGGAAAATGCATTACCGAAATCCAGAATTGTAACGCAGTATTTTAGTTTATGTATATAAAGAGGAATTTAAAAAGGTATACAGTAGGCCTATATCGCTTATGGCCAATGACTTTAAGCGTTTTACATTAAACAAATATTAAACACGTCGTAACTTGGGCAATGATGCAATGAAACAATCTATTCCATAATGTTGCAGTTGTAATCAGTGAATTTGGAATGTGTAACTTGTAGGTACCCACTTACACTCCTGCGTAGAGAGAGGAAACGCGGATAAGGTATATTTCTAAGCACAGTGTTAGCGGTTTATTGAGCTAGTCGAATTAGGCGATATAATAGAAATACTGTATTAATCTGTTGCTTCTGTGTAGGCTGCTTCTATGTAGGTACAATATACAGTACATAGATTGTAGCAGAGCCAAGGTAAAGGAGGGATAAGCCGAAAATTGAAAATTTAGTTTGGGATCTATATATATATTATGAAACAACTAAAAAATTTGAACATTGTTTAGTTTAACCATACTGTTAACAGATTATACAGACACATTTTACTTTGCATATTTTGAATACGTGTGAAGCCTGACACGGCAAAACTACCAAGTTGTAAGAAAATTGAAAATTGGGTTATTGTTAACATCATATTTCGATTTTCGCAAGCTTTAAAATGAGGGGTCAATTATCAACATCGGACATCTATAATTGAAGTTATTGGACAAAATAGACACAAATATCCTTTGTATTTGTTATATTTCCTGATGTTTACTAGATTTACTTTATTTCTCAATAACTTCCTGTGCGACAACTTGGTGGGTTTGCCATGACTAGCCTCATATCAGAAAAGCGTGAACGTAGTATAAATGTTGAATACTTTGGATTAACAGGTTTAAAAAAGATGATCATGTTTCTGCCCATTGTTGAAACTGTCATTGTGACTTACACCTCCTTTGCTCACAATTTTATTTTTTAGGCATAACACATTTCGGTACGTCGTGCGACGGTCGCACAACTCTCCCTGTGTGTGTGGTTTCCAGACGCGATTAGTCTACTCGTCGGCCGAATGTTTTTTAGTGATTTCCCTGTTGAAGCACTAAAAAAAAAACCGGCGGCCGACGAGCAGCAACCACACACACATTGAGCGACGGTTTAGCCGTGCGACCGTTGCACGACGCAGTGAACGCCCGGCTTTATGTAGCAAAATGCAAATAATGTGGTGAATATTGTTGTAATATGGCATTTACTGTAAACAGGGGCGGATCCAGGATTGTGATGGTGGGGGGTGGGGTGGGGTGGTGGAGGGGTTTAAATCCCTATTTAAAAAAAGAAGAAACAACATGCTTTTATAGGTTCGACTTCGTCTCTGGGGATCCTTACGTATGATATACAGTCTCTGAGCATTTATTTTTTTTACTTCATTCTCATACACAAGCGCAAAAATAAATTTTGTGTCAATGTTAGGGGGAGGGGAATTTTGGCCTGTTAAACCAGCCCACCCTTAAATCCACCACTGGTAAATACAGTTGAACCTCCCGTAAGCGGACACCCTCGGGTCCGGAAAAAGTGTCCGCTTACGGAAGGTATCCGAGGGCCAAAGTTGTAAAATTATGTATACGGCCGTTTGTCTCATATTTCACGGTATTCTCAACAGAAATTTCCTCTTAAAATTATAGACACCGCATTTTATACATTAGTATATATGGTTTTTCATTTTTAAGATTGGTTCAGTAATATGAAATTCAGCTAATACAGTATGACGATTTTGTACAGAAATTTGTATTCGTTGTAGAGAAAAATCAGTAAATTTTTCAAGGATGTCCGCTTATTGGAGGTAAATTTAACTACAAAAAAATCCTAATTTTAAGACAGACTTACGAGAGGTATCCAATGCATTGATTAGATAAGAATAAACGGGTCTTTGAATTAGTGTCCGTTATGGGAGGTGTCCGCTAACGCGAGGCGTCTGCACAGGGAGGTTCAACTGTATAGCTATTTATCAGATCGTGACCATCTGTTGAGAATTGAGAATTAGGGTAGTTTACAATAGTATTTATATTATTTTAACCTGACTTGCTATTGTTGTATTATTCTAAGTTTAAGCTTTGCTTACTTTACTACAGTTAAGCTTGCCTAAGTCGACTTTGCCTAACTCAAATTATTTCTAAGTCGAATTTATTTTACATGGCAGATTGTTGTTTTCTATTAATTAACATTATCTAAGTCTAAGTTTTTTTACTGCCACTTTAAATTCGACTTAGGCAAGTCTGACTTATTTAACTTTAGTTAATTTGCAGATCCAGGCGCTGACCTCTTTTGTTTAGGTTTTATTTGTTTATAAAAGCCAATACAGCCTTCGCCACACTGACTAGAGTAGACTATCATGAACTACAGATGCATCCTTCCGATTGATTGATCCATAAGATTGCTTTTCAACAGAAATAGGGGCGCGGATGCAGACTTTTGAAAAAGCTGTCGACAGAAAGCCAGTTTTTATTTTTTATTTGGGGGGGGGGGGGGTTAGGGAATGAATTCTTGTTTTTTGATTGCTGAATTTTTTTTCGTTTTATAGACAATTTTAATAAATATTGATATAGGCCTATTTTACTTTCAAAAGTGGGTGCCAGAGCCCTTTCCCCTCGTATGGGACCCTGGTGGCACCGTGGTGAAATCGTCGCAAAAACAAGTAGTTTTACGCCGGGTTAATTATCGGATAATTATTGGAACTGAATTGTTTAATTTATTTGATAACTTTCCCTGAGAAAAACGGCCTTAGAATAGTTGAGCGATTTTCACAAACTTTTAAGCGCGAGGGCGCTCGTCCTAGGAGTTGTTGTTTAGTAAATGCATATAAATGATTCAGTTTTATTACTTCAACAGTATTTATTTCAATAATCTTAAATTACAAATTAATAAACCCCAACACATTAATTATTCATTTAACTTAAACAAACTTAAAGTAAATATGTTTCAAAGAAATAGGTTTTAACTTTTGAACAATATGAAACTGACCCCCATACATCAAAAGGCATTAAACCGCTGCCATCCACTATTGGGTAACTCACGATTTTCAGATAAAACTTAATTTCCTAACCTTGCATGCTACTCACACACTTGTTAATATTATTTGTGAACACAATTAGCAACAATAACTTAAGTTTGATTGTGTACAACAGTCCATTGGGAAATTACCACAATTAAAACATCTTTAAACATTAGGTTACTCGCACAAATAAGTGCCTGGCTCCGACATTTTTTTTTTACTTTTTGAGTAGCGCTTATGAAAACAGAACACTTATGAAAAACTAGTGCGGCTTGGAAGTAGCACTGATCATACATGATGACCAAAATTATGCCCATAAAAGGCTCATAAACCCCTGACAAGTTTCCACTAAAAATATTTTGACAGTTTTTAAAAAATTATCTTAAATGAAATACAATTGATCATATCGGTTGGAATTTAATTTCCTAGATAGAAAAGCAGCAGATACCATACTATATATAGCCTAAACAAAAGCGACATAGAGGGCGACAACCATCTTGGCAAAGGTTCTGTCTTTTTAAGCTGTTCTGCACGTATCGAAGACAGGAAATGTGGCAAGTGAAAATCAAGAGGTTATTAAACCCGTTATATTTCATTGACATTGCAATTATTTGTGTTAAATGCTATTTTTGTATACTGTCACAGTCAATAATTAACCTAAAATGATTGCAGTGATAATTAATTAATTACACACCACTCAATTATTTGTCCGTTTTTAGGCAATGCAGTATGTAAAAATATTGCCCTCAACGATCTTTATTGAATTCAGAAATGTCTTCAGGAACGCATCCAGGAGATGGGGAAGATGAATATTTGACATTAATTGTTCAGACTAAAGTTCTTTGCTCGGAAGGGGTACTCATTTCCTCTGAAAGGGTGCTCGATGCCCCAAACTTCTATGCTCATTATATTTTTTTCTACCTCCCAAGTGCGGGGGGGGGGGGGGGGGGGGGGGGTGAGAGAGTGGAGTGGTGTGCTCAAACATCCCTTCTGGATTTGCCACTGGTCTTCATTCAATATTGACTCATTGCAGGGAATATTCCAATAATTGCTTAATTTTACACAAAAAAGACAGATTGTACTGTATTTAGGTCAGTGAATGTTTTTTAAAACTTTTCATCACTAAAAAACTAAAAAATCAAAATGCTTGTTCAAACCTGAAAGCGCTTGTTCAGACATATCACATAAGAACAATGCTATGTCAAGAGCGCACTTTTATTGAACTGGCAGCTGCTAAAATTTATAATTCCACAAGGTTTTTAAATTTAATTCAATTATCAAAATATAAAAACAATATTTTTTTTATTATTGATATTTTGAAAAATATTATGTAACTATGTTTGCACTGTTGTTTGGAAAATACAATGTACCTTGCACAGAATGAGGCTCCGTGTACAGTCTCTTACTTTCTACAATACTTTAGTGTTTTTGTTTTCATTTAGATACATTTTTCCCACAATCAGTGACTTTTGTTTTATAAGACATATGTGAGGTCTCACCATGAAATGAGTCGCATCGTAGATGAGATAAAATTGAGAAATTCACTAAAAAATGTGTGATGTCAAATTTTTTTAAAATGTAGTTTTCATTAATTATTAGTATTATGTTACTTACACTTCATTATAACATAATTTTTAAGTCAGTTTTACGCAGGCAAGTGTCCTTCAGATAGATACTGAGATTGAAAGTCTTTTGTTTATTTATTTTTAGATTACTTTATGGGCGATTTTCTCAGATCCATGCTTTAATTAAAAACTTCAAATGTTCATTATCTTTGGATCTACTTATAATAATAATAATAATATGTGACATTTATATAACGCTTATTGCCAAGGCCTCTAAGCGCTTCACAATTATTACCCC
>JAOTQE010101586.1:0-13865 GCA_025631205.1 Nesometra sesokonis
ATTTTTCTTATTCTGTGATGTTTGTAGATGTGTTTAAAGCTAATTTCCAAGAATCTACCCAAAATTTTTCTTTTTTTTACATAAGCCCACAGACTACAAGTTGATTGCTCCACTATTTAAGTTCCTAGCTCCTGGTCTTGACAAGGTGGCAAATGTCAAATGTATGAAACAATATTATTTCTGATAATTTATGAATGATATACCTCATTAATGCAAATATAAACATGTATCTGCTGCTGAATAAAATGAGACCCAAAATGAAGTACTGTATTTGGAACCAGTGGTTGTAGGAATATAAAGTTATGTAGTTATTAAGATTTGAAATATATTATATATATTTTTTTTAATTTGGCCATGACCCTATGACCTTTTGCCACATTTTCAAAATATGTTACCATGCCAAAAGTTAATTTCTGATCACCCTAAATGGATTTTTCAAGTCAAATTATCTGGAATTAAAAGTGCATACAAAATAGGACCAGTATATACAGAGATATGAAAATACATTATTGTGTAAGTCAAGAGTCAAAAATGGTATTTTTGGTCATTTATGTGGAAAGACTTCTATAAGATTAAATATGAACATGTATATTTTGGATAATTTGAAACCAACCTCAAGTTTCTAGGACCAGGTAGTTACGAGGATATGAAGGTGCACTTTATTATTTAGGTCAAGGAACAGAAATGATATTTCTGGTCATTTTTGGGGCACAACTTCCATTATGTTAAATATAAACATTGGTATTCTGAATAAATTGAGACCAATTACAAGTCTATAGGACCAGTAGTTTATGAAGGTACACTTATATATAGGTCAAGGGTCAGAAATGATACTTCCGGCCATTTTTTCGGCAAAACTTCCATTAAGTCGAATATAAATATGTATATTCTGAGTAATTTTGCATCAAAATGAATTCTCTAGCCCCAGTAGTTGTTAAGATATGATATATTTTGTATATTTATGATTTTAACCTTTGACCTTGAACTTTTGACCTTTCCCCACATTTTCAAAATGTGTTACTAGGCCAAAAAGTATTTCTTGACCACCCTAAGCCAATTTATGAAGTCAAATTCTCTGAACCTAAAAGTGCATACAAAAGTTGATCTAGCTACTAGGGTATAAAAAATCATTTAATAACAAAATCAAACAAAATAAAATCAATCTAACATGTGAAATACATTGTTCTTCCAATTTAAACATTTTTTGTGATCTAATTCAGTCTGGCGACATTGAAACGAATCCTGGACCAACATCGGCAATGGACGAAGGTGATCAAAAAATTAAAATGTACTACAGTACCAAAATGTGCGCAGCTTAAAAAAAAATGGAAAGTTACAACTATGTTATTGATTGGCTAAAGTCAAGAATAAAAATTATCAAATGATCTGTTTATGTGAGACATGGCTCAACAAATATGTACTGGATAGTGAACTTTCATTTCAAAATTATTGTTTATATAGACTGGATATTAAGGATAAGCATGGTGGTAATAAAGTAATGCTGACTTTAAATTTAATTGTGATGTCTCTATTGGTGATAATGTGTTTAACTCGGATCATGAATCTCTCTTAATTACATTTGAATTTGGTCATTTTAAGCAACGAAAACCTAAAACCAAAACTGTCTTCAACTACTCTTGTGCTGATTGGCCTTCCATTTGTGACTATTTTAATAAATTTCCATGGGATACCATCCAAGTATTTGATAAAGTTGATGACATGCTTGGGTTTTTGTATACCGTTTTAGATGATATCATCAAAAAATTTGCTCCTATTATCAAGCCAAAAAACTCAAAACAGAATTTCATATTGAAGATTATAAAATTGCTAGATTTTTAAAAAATTGTGAAGCAAGTACAAGGCATATATGACTGATATTTCTACAAAACTTAAAGATAATCCTAAGCGGTTTTGGTCGTGGATGAAACTAATCATAAAAGATCAATTTCTCCATCAGTATTAACTTATGGCAGCAATCGGGCAACCACAGATAATGCTAAGTGTGCATTGCTTAACACATATTTTTCCTTTATTTTTACTGATAATATGAATGCTATTTTTCCGTCTTTACCAACTTATGAATTGGGTAATATTTTCAAAATTTATGTTAATACTGAATGCGTTGAACAACTTCTTAAAAAGTGCGGGAGATTGATAATGTAAGTAACAGAATACTTAAATATTGCGCATCACCACTGTCTATCCCGTTAACCGTTATTATATGGAAATCCATTGATTCTGGTGTCTTTCCCACATTATGGAAACAAGCAAATATTTGTCCAATTCATAAGGGTGGTTCAAAATACAGTGTTCAAAATTTCCGTCCTATATCATTATTGCCAACTTTATCTAAAATAAAAAAAAATTGTAGCTGAAAACATTGTTTCACATATATTGCCTGTTATTTCAGACTCGCAACACTGTTTTGTTCCAGGAAGGTGCTGTCAGACCAACCTTGCTACAATGCTATCATTTGTATATAAAGCAATTGAAGAGAAGTTGCAGTGTGATAAAATCTACACTGACTTCTCCAAAGCATTCAATACCGTCTGTCATGATCGTCTTGTCTACAAGATCAGTAAGTTTAGGGTTACAGGTAATCTTTTAAATTGGATAAAAAATTTTCTTAAAGGTAGATTACAACGTGTTGTCTACAATGGTTGTACATCAGACTGGCTTCCCATTACATCTGGTGTACCACAAGGGTCTGTTCTGGGCCCTCTATTGTTCAATATGTACATTAATGATATCTGTTGTATTTTTAAAAATCCCTCTTCTTTATTATTTGCTGATGATTTAAAATTGTTTCACACTGTTCATACAGCTGAAGATGCACATCTTCTTCAAGAAGATTTGGGTCTATTGGCGTATAGGCCTATCTAATCTGACAAACTATGAACTCGAGAGGTCAAATTGCTGTCAAGCATATGATTCGCTGCTTTTTTCAGTTATAAGCCATCAAACATGCTTCCAAAATGTGGATGAATAGGGTTTTGGCCATTTTTACTGAACTCTAAAAAAAATCATGATTTCAAACCTAAAATCCAATCTGTTTTCTGATGTTGTGCTCATTGTTTATGAGTAAATCAAATAAGAGCTGATTAGAAACAAGTGGGCTTCTACAACCGAATAACTATAACCATGGCCCAGCCAAAAAATTAACAGGTGCTGATCTAGAGGAGGGGGTGACCCCCAGCCCCAACCACCACTTTTACTTGGCAAATATTATTTGCATGCGAAAACAATACTTTTTTGCACACTTTTGCCTATAAAAATTGCGTCAGATAGCATCTTTGAAGAATAATTTTCCAGGCTCTAGGCAGGCCCTGGACCCACGTCTATTGCCATCAGGTGCCGTTAAAATTTCACTCCTGTGTTCCAATTTGGCATCAAAACCCAATTCTAGCTCCGCTGGATACACCATTAATTAAAATAAAAAAATAGTTCGTCAAAACCAGGTGTGGATTTTTGAAAATACATCTAAACAATTGGTACAAATAAATCACAATCAGTACATAAGACCTTGTATATTTGCCATCTTCATGAAATAGTTTATAGGTCATAGGTGGTTAATAATCCGCCTTTTTAGTAAAATGCTGCTCATGTTTCTGACAAAATATTAGGCCACATAAAAAGTTTAAAATTGCCTACTGATCGCCAGAAGCTGTATTTATTTCTAGGCTGCCGTGTCTCTCTGTTTGACCAGGATTTTTATAACCCTTAGGGATGACCGATTTTGATTAAATTTGGTCAAACTTAGTGTGTCCCATCTTTTGGTTCAAATGGGCTGACAGGTCAAAGGTCAAACTAGACCCCTGGCATTCTGTACATGGTATGCTTACCAGCTTGTTTTGTACTTGTTCAAATTTGTGTGTAGATTCAAAGTTAAAAGTTCTTATTTATTCATATAAAATAGTGTCATGCCAAACTTGTCTTCAAAATGAGCATGAAAGGGCATTCGTTCATTTTCAACTGCTTATCTAAAAATTACCATTCTAAACCTACGGTTTTCTGATACTCTACTCACTTTTGTATGTTTAAATCAAATAAAAGTAGAATACAGACATGTATACAGTACAACCCAGTATGTTCCATTATGGTCCAGTCAAATTATCTAACATAAGTTGTCACATTCTGGCATACAATCGGGGTGGATTTTTTAAATAGGCCTACTAAAATACTAGTTTATAAATTATAAATAAGATTCTGTAAAGATACAGGTACAGATTCTGAATCTAAACACAAAACTGAATAAATATCAGTAATTTATTATAGCTTTCTATATAGTCTAATATTTCTTTAATTGAGAATCACTTTTTCCAAATAATTATAATTAGTATTTAACCTATGACAAATTATTTGCCATAGGCGACCTTTAATTAAAATACTTCAAGATGTCCAATACACAAGAGACTTTCTTTACTTTTCTGATTGTGACATATATAAAACTTGTTTGTACCATGTTTGTTTTAGATTTAAAAATCCACCCCTGGTTCTATGCCTATATGATGTGGTTTTTGTTAATTTTTTGGCTACGCCACAATGGAGTGTAACTATTGAGCTGTATACTTTGGTCTATTCTGCTTCTTCTGGTCAATCTGACCAGTAGTTATGGAGATATGGTAATTTAAGGTCAAAGTCCTAGACATAGCATTTCCAGTCATTTTTGGACAAACTTTTTCATTAAAGCTAATAGGAACATGTATATTGTGAACAATTTAAGATAAAAAGCAAGTCAGTGGCTACCGAAATATAAGGGTTCAAAATCTCAGGAGACCATTTTTTTTAAAACGCACTCTATAGGCTGACGGAGTGCCCCAATATTTTGACACCCCTTCCAAATTTGATACTACTCAATTACTGTAATATAATAATAAAGTCATATCTATCCACTATTTTTGTGTTTCATCCACCTTTAAAATCCGCAGTTTTAAAACATAAACACAGGACTGGCTATCTCTCAGCTAGAACACAAAAACGTTTAAGGTGACCCATCTTAATTTAGACTTGATTGTAACACCCAACATTTTAAATTCAGATACCTTTTCTAACAAATTTTCATCTATCATTAGATTAGCTGAGAATTGTTTTTTTTTATAGTACAATATTCAGATCATTTCATTCAGATCATATTTTAGTTGGTGGAGATTTCAATTATAAATTTATAGATCGGCTATCTTTGGAAATTCCATGAGAATAATTTTCAAGGAATTTTTTGAGTGCATTGAAGATCTTTTTTAGGTACAGCATTGTACGTTACCAACACGAGTTCGAGCCGGGGAAAATTTAATTTTTTTCTAGAGATGAACATTTTATAAAGGATTTATGTTATAAACCAGCTCTTGGTTTAAGTGACCATGTTGTTTTGACTTTTAGTATTGATTGTTCCGTAGTCAAGACTGATGCTTTGATTGATTCAGTTCTTTTAGAAGTAGATGAAGTTATTGGGTATTTTAAGAACTTAGACGTAAATAAATCTTCTGGTCCAGATATGATTAATTCTCATGTATTGAAGGAAACTGCAAAAACCATTGGTAGAGTAGTTACTTTACTTTTTAATAAATTAATGTCTGAAGAAGTAGTTCCAGAGTCATGGAAGAGAGCTGATGTTGTCCCTTTGTATAAAAACGGTGATAAGTCCAAACCTCTCAATTACAGACCTGCAAGTTAAACTTCCGTAATGTCAATGGAAAAATTGTTAAAGACAAAATTTATAAGTTTTTAGAATTTCATCATTTGATTACTGATCATCAACATGGCTTTTGCTCTAGCAGATCATGTACAACTCAGCTAATTGAAGTGATTGATTTATGGTCATTATGGTTAGATAAAGGCTTTTCTTTTGACTGTATTTATTTCGATTTTCAGAAGGCCTTTGACAAAGCGCCTCATTGCAAATTGTTATCTAAACTCAGGTTTTATGGTATTTCTGGCAACTTGTTATGGTGGTGAGTCTTTTTTGAGTGATAGAAAACAAAGAGTTGTGGTTAATGGGCAGAAGTCTGGGTGGCGATATGTTATAAGCGGAGTGCCTCAAGGCAGTGTCCTTGGGCCATTATTATTTGTAATCTTTATTAATGATCTTCCAGATGTTATTTCCCAATCTGCTCTTCGCAGATGATACAAAGTTGTTCAGAGTAATTAGATCTGATTTAGATAGAATTTTGTTGCAGACAAATATTGATGCAATGTATAATTGGTCTCAAGATTGGAAGTTACTGTTTAATTTGACCAAATGTAAAGTTATACATTTTGGTTTAAAAAGTAAGATGTTTGAATATTTTATTGGCAACGGTGATTCCAAAGTTAGTATTGACAGTGTTTCCCAAGAAACTGATTTGGGAATCTTGATTAACTATAAATTATTTTTTTCTGCTCATACATCTAAGGTTGTTAAATCTGCAAACAGGATACTTGGTAAGATTAATAGATCATTTAAATATCTTGATAGTAAAAGATGTTTCTGTATAAATCTATGATTAGGCCTATATTGGAATATGGTGATAGTTCTTGGATTCCACTGTATCAGAAAGATCATAATCGTTTAGAAAAAGTTCAACAGAGGTCCACAAGGTTAGTGTCTAAATTGAGAAGTAAGCCTTATGCAGATAGATTAAAGTCTTTAGATTTGCCTACACTAGCTTTTAGAAAGAAACGAATGGATTTAATCCAAACTTTTAAAATTGTTATTAACTTTGATAATATTGAGGCAGAAAAACTATTCCAGAGATCTCATTAGCATAACACCAGAGGGAATATTTTAAGTAATCTAATTCCAAATTTGAAATAAATATTAGAAAAAGAGAACACACAGTTAGGGTTATAAATGATTGGAATTCATTGCCGAACCATACTGCATCCACAATCAATGAATTTAAAGCCGGCATTGCAAACTCATGGTCTGACCACCATCTTAAGTTCCGCCCATATGTTACCGAGGAGCTTTCATTGATAACAACGGAGGGAAAAATGAGCTAAAGATCAATGTCCTACGGTTCAAGGTATATTCAAGGTAATAGCAACACTACATTTTACTAGAAAAACTTGAGGTTGTTACGATAAAAATTGAGGTGGTTAATGGAAACTTTTGATCTCTGCTTGGCAATAGGTTTTAGTATGTAAACCATGAGTTATTGTATAATGTGCCCTTTTTTCACAACTTGAAGTTTGCTTTTTTTTTCTGGATCTCCTCTCGTAAATGTCTGGATGTGCACCAGATAGCTATCTCCTTCAAACACTTCACAACACTCTCTCCAACATTAGATTATCTCTTCTTACCATCTGTGTATGTTCCAGTTGCTAGGTTGCCCTTGCAACTCATTTCACCTATTAGTAGACACCCTCGTTGCTTTGGCATACCAATCTCCTTCAGACCCTTCACTACACCCTCTCCAGGAACTGTATGAGCATTGATTATGTCGGCCCATTCACTAGTCTTATAAAGTCCTGAACCATATTGAAGTTTCACTGTATTGCCAATATCACTATATTTCCTGAGCATTTAAATGAAAAGAATTGTTATATGTTATAATAATGTTTTGACATTTATAACACCCCTGTTAAAGTCACTACTGTAACTTGGCACCGGCGCTGTGGACATGATGTTCACGCATTCAATGACATACTCCACCCCTCAGGGTCAGGTCATGTCATGCTGTCTGAATCAGGCGCTGCATTTTGCTGTCCAGGGCAGGGAATGTGTGGACCAGTATACCAGGGTAGCCCCCCTACTCATCTCGAAAAATGCACTGGGTTCTTTTAAGTGCATAAGAGCCATTGTATACATTGGGCCAGTTAATAGTACTTTTTTTTTTTTTAAATTGTTAGTAGTATCAACTAAGAAAACCACAAAATTTTAGCTTGATTAAACAAATAGTTTCAGAGATACACACTTCTGAAAAAGTGGGCATGGCATATGAAAAAGTAGCCTGTCTCATAGGTCTTATGGCTGGGTTAGTCACTTTTATTGCTTGATTGATTTTTAGGCGCTATTTGATGTACCATACTCACTTATTTTAATTTAGCCATAAGGCCTGGTAAAGTAATTCATGCGTGACCATTCACACTGTGAAAACATGGTGTGAATAGTCATACTTGAGTGAATTCAAAAATCATGCGATACTATTGCATCCACATGCTAATCAAAGTTTGGTGTTCTGAATTAGGTCTACCTGGCTTAGCCTTGAGTCTACCCTAGGCCTAGGCAACGTGATGGGCGATTGCAACTGCACAAGAAATAAGAACTGAGTTTTTTTTATGAATACGACAAAATTGCAATTGTGAGAATACTTGTCAGGAATAATTTGTTTTTTGGTAGGCTTCTCAACTGGTGGTAGGCTTAGCTGTTCATTCAAAAGAGAAGAATTTTATTTGGTTAACACTACTAATAAACACTTTAATCCGCCCACTTGCCAAGTACGGAGGGGCAAGATTACATCCTGGAATCCTGAAGAAGTATTTTACAAGTTGCTTGAACTTGTACAGATTAATATAATAGACTGATTGTGATTGTTGGTGGCACTGCATAGTGCCACCAATTAAAAAAAAATCAACCAGATACAAGCTACTTGGGGCAAGTCTAATGAAAAAGCGGCAAAATGATGATTCTCAGAATTTTTATAGCTCATAACATTTTTCCTATAGGATAATTACACGGCTAATATCACTTGTGCCCATTTAACTTTGTATGTAGAATAAGGATATGAATTCAAGCCATTAATCAATATAAAACTTTTTGAGTTATAAGCCATCAAAAATGCTTTCAAAATGAATGTAAAAGGGCTTTTAGCCATTTTTACTGACCTATATCTAAAAAATCATGATTCCAAACCTGAAATTCAATCTGCTTTCTAATAGTCTGCTCATTTTTGCATATGTGTAAAACAGATATGAGCAGAATTGTCATGTCACATTTAGGCATAGAACCAAGGGCAGAATTTTTAAATCTAAAAAAAAATTTACAAACAAGTTCTATATACATCAGAATGAGAACATTAACTTGTATATTAGACTTGAAGTATTTTAAAGGTCATAAAAATGGTAAATATTTCATTATTTTTAAATAAAATACTGATCGTAAGTTTTTTTAAAAAGTGATTATCAATTAAACAAATCTTAAAATATATCAACAGCTTTACTTGTTCTATTTTGTACTTAGATTCAGAATCTATACCTGTATCTATGCAGGATCTTATTTATTAATTTAAAGTTGTACTATATACATGTCTCTATTTTCTTTTTATTTGATTTAAACACACAAAAGTGAGCAGGTAATTTTTAGATTTAGGGCATTGAAAATGACTGAAAGCTCTTTCATACTCGTTTTGAAAACATCTTTGGCACGGCATATTTTTAAATACTACTTTATATAAATAAATAAGAACTTTGAATCTACACACAAATTTGAACAAATACAGAACAAGCTGGTAAGAATATTATGTATAGAAGGCCAGGGGCACGATTTAAAGTTTGACCTATCGGTCGATTTGAACCAAAAGGTGGTATTAAGTTTACACCATTGTTCACTTGACAAATTTCATTGAAATCAGTCAACCCTAAGGGGTCTAACAGACAAACAAAGTACAATTTTTAGCTTTTATGTTGCCTAATATTTACTATGTCCGAGCGAAGTGGACCTTCCCGCTGAAAAAAAGTTTGACGGCGAACTTCCGCTAGGTAACCGACAGTAACACGATAGTATTACGATCATTTTCATGATCATTTAAATTAATTACCATCCGTAATATTTGATGTGCTTTTTGTTTATTTATTTTTTTTAATTTTTAAACGGGACAAACTTAAGATCGACATAGGCTGCACACTGTCGGGCAGAACTTCATTATCACGGAACCTGATTGCCGAGCATCGAACTGTTCGACAATTCCGACATCGGAAATCTGTCGTTCGACTGTTTTCCATCAAGTTATCTTATAGGTCGGAATTCAACGTCAGTTTAATTTTAAAAACGAATTATCGCCCTGTCATTGCCAACATCCAATAAAATGCCAAACTAGGCATGGAACATCAACCTTGTGCGACACTACTCCGACATCGGATATTGTTCTAGCAAATCGTACTAAGCCTAGCCGGCCTGTAGGCCTACAGTAGTTTTAAAACTTTGCTCAAATTATAGCTAAATGTTTGTCGATGTTTTTCATTTGTGTGTTTTGGACCTATTTTTTCAACAGAAAATTCATTTTGGAACGGATAAATATAGATCGATGCAATTAACGATCCGCGCTGCAGTTGGAAAATAGTGTACCTCTCGTCGTAACCTAGCCTACGCCTTCTTAGGTCACTAGCCTAGGTCTATACGCCTATTGTAGGCCGTGAGTGTATAATCGTGTACTAGCCTAGGGCCTAGGTTAAACAAATCCACAAGTTAAAATTTAAACTTCTAAAAACATGCGAAAAATACTAGGCCCTAGGCCAAGGTCGGGCTTACTACGCACAAACCTAGCCTAGGGATAGGGCCTAGTTACTAGTAGTACAGTAAGTAACAAAGTTCTTTAAGCTAGGCCTACTAGAGCCTAGGCCTACGCGGGTAGAATCCTAGCTTTTACGCCGTTTCGGGCAACTAACGAGGCTTAATTATTTAGCCTAGCAACAGTTTTTGAAATTAACAGTGTTTCATTACGCTAAATGTACAGTTGCTTATCAAAACTTCAAACGTCCCGACAATTACATGCGTGATTAAACAACTCATTAGCTCTTATCGGGCACTAAGTGTGCTGTTAATTGAACTTCCTAGCAACGGCTGATAAGGTGATTCCCCTAAACTAATTACGACATCTGAACATTGTCGAGACGTGAGCGTAAACGTCAAACTTTTTTTCAGCGGGTTAGAACCTCACTCATTTCTTGTTATTGTTGCGACCATAACTTTAAATGCGTCCAGCATTTTGTACACAAAGTAGACATTTCCAACAAACATTCATCGCCCATTTTTAAGTTATACCCAGGGTGTCCACCACACCCACAAGACCAAAAATTTGTTTCATCAAGTAGTGTAATAATACCATCAAGCAAAGCGAAGTTTCGTTGGTTCGAGTACAACCACAGTAGTGTTTGGCTATTTTTTTTTGTTTATTTTTTTTATTTTTGCAAAATCGTTAAATCCATGCGACCTGGCCTACTAGTGCTAGAGTAATTAATAATGGAAGAATGCTTTTACTCCCCGAATTCGCAGTGAAATTCCAGACCTGGTGAGCGATTGCTCTTGTTTAATGGATAAATACTTTTGCCAAGAAACATATGGTTAACATTTTCCCTAAAAAATGGCAGATTATTTTTTTTACTTTTGACCTATAAAATATTTCATAAAGATGTAAAATATACAAGGCATTTAATGTACTGATTGTGACAAATATAGGCCTAGACCTTGTTTGTATCATTTTTTAGATGCATTTTCAAAAATGCACACCTGGTTCTAGAGCTAAATGTGATTAGCCATTTTTTTTTAATAAAAAGAGGTATATCCAGCAGAGCTGGAGTGGGGGCCCCGATACCAAGTTGGAGCACAGGTCTAAAATTTTAACGGCAAACTAATGACAATAATTTTGGTCCGCTAGGGCCTGGAAATGTTTAAAGACGCTCTCTGCAGGTTCAACTTTTTATAGGCCCAAAATGTGCAGTCATTTTTTTTTATTAGATACAAATATTATTCTGCCAAGTCAAAAGTGGGGAAGGCCTCCTTGGATCAGTGCCTGTAATCGTTTTTGCTGGGCCATAATGGGTCATACCTATTGGGTTGTATAACCCTACATGTTTAAATTCTGCTTATAGAGTATTTGATTTACACATAGCAGTGAGTAGAGTATAAAAAATAGATTAAAAATAGGTTTTGAATCATGATTTTTTAGATAGAGTACAATGGAAATGGCCAAAAGCCTTTTCCCTTTCATTTTGAAAACATGTTTGATTAATGAATCTATAACCTTATTCAACACACAAAGTTAAATGGGCACAGTTAATTTGAGCCTTGTGGCTGACCTAGACAAAGGTCATGAGCTTTAAATAATCTGAGAATTCAAAAAGCATAGTTTTGCTAAATGCTATGTTACCTAGCATTATAAAGATTGCGGGTAATTCGTAATAATATATAAAGTATACAATGATACAAAATTTCAAAGTTCAGAAAGTACATTTCCCATTATTATTTTAAAATAGTTCTCATTATTGATAAGAAATTTAATTGGGGTAGTAATACAAAGAAGTTTTATAAAGGAAGGTCAGCAATTATTAATGTAAGTGATAAAAATCAGTTGCTCAAAATTATTAAAAGAGGTAGCCGTTTATCAAATGTTCTTCTTGATGATCTTAATCCTAAATATAAAGTGTCTGCACTTGCATTATCTAATCAAATTATGTCTCGGAATAGCCATCCACTTTTCGATGAACACAATTTCCTACCTTCTATGCGTCGCTTTTGTACTCTTTATTCTCATACAACTAGATTTAATAATACCTTTGTCCCTCGTTCTATTATAATTTTTAATAAATCGGGTGATAGATAGTTGTATGTTTTTTGGTTTTTATCTGCAACTTTTAAAGAAGAGTATTTTTTGTTGAACGTTTAAGCCTAATATTCCAATTATTATTTTAAAAATTTTGATATATATTTTACTGTATATAGGTATAATCTTTGACAATTCTTAATTACTGTATTCATAACTTTAAACCAGTGTATATCCTTTTGTGTATGCTTCTACATTGATGACGTTTTTTACTATGGTAGTTTCTTGTCTCAAGACGATTTGTACGTTGCATTTTTTGGACAATAAAGATTTGATTGATTGATTAAAGCATATATATAAACTTGCCTGTCATGATAGATTTCAACCAACATGAAGTCAATCTGACAATTAGTTACGGAGATATGATAATCTAAGGTCAAAGTGCTAGAAACAGCATTTTCTGTTATTTTTGGACAAACTCTTTCATTACAGCTAATATGAATATGCATATTGGGAACAATTTAAGATTAAAATTAAGTCTACAGCCAGTGGTTACCGAGATATAATGGTTCAAATCCACAGACGGCCACCTTGGAAACACGCCCTCTATAGACTGACGGAATATCTCAAATTTTGGCACCCTTCTAGATTTGATATTTGTGGCCTAAGAGACTCACAAAAAAATTAGTACTTTTGTCCGACGTGTCCCCATTTTTTTTTTATTTGTCCTATTATAATGGATCAGTGAAAAAGAAATTTACTTGAATTTCAAGATATTTCGGTCGATTAGTTTTGGAAAACAGAAACATTTTTCATTAGCCCTGACTTTACCTTTTAAACTCTTAACATTGCCAAAACATGCAAAGCAAAAGTGTTTGCCATTGATAGAACAACTAAACATAAGCGATTACCTATCTTCAAATAAACAAATAAATGTAGAAGATTACCTATCTTCAAATATTAGGAATTGATGTTTATCAGCTATAGCTTTCAGCAACCAGATAAAGTCGTGGTTAAAATCCTCTAAGATATCCACATGAGTTTTTAAAATGCATATGTAAGGACCAATCAGGTCTGCAAGCTAAAATGTAAAATTAAAACAATGTTATAAAAAACAGATTATAAAAGGATGTTGAAAGGGATGTTGAAAGGGATGTTGAAAGTGATGTTGGAAGGGATGTTGAAAGTGATGTTGAAATGGATGTTGAAAGGGATGTTGAAAGGGTTGTTGAAATGGATGTTGAAAGTGATGTTGGAAGGGATGTTGAAAGGGAAGTTGAAAGGGATGTCGAAAGTGATGTTGAAAGGGATGTTGGAAGGGATGTTGAAAGGGTTGTTGAAAGGAATGTTGAAAGGAATGTTGGAAGGGATGTTGAAATGGATGTTGAAAGGGATGTTGAAATGGATGTT
>JAOTQE010101597.1:0-13864 GCA_025631205.1 Nesometra sesokonis
AGTACTTTATATGTGCATGCTAAGCATACACAAAAATATTTGGCTACAAAACTAAAGCATTAAAATAACATGTATCGGTTTAACAAACAGACACAAATATTTAATTCTCAAAAACATGTAAGTTAGACTGCAAGTATAAAATTATTTTAATTTCCCATTATTTTAGCTTTAGAATTGTGTAAACGATATTCAATTATTTTGAAATATTGATTTTGAAATACACATTTATGTAAAGTACTCCACTTCAAATGCATTCTTTTTGAAATTGTGGTTTACGTGATGTTGAAGTTTGTGCCTCTTTGTTGTGAAGGTGACAAATTGTTAACAAATTAAACTGTATTTCCTGTAGATATAAAAGTTTTTGTTTAACTTTTGAAATTTGATTGTATAGTGTTATTCTATAAGAGATTGATGTCCATCTTAAACGCTTGAAAATTCTACCTTTTTATTTATTATAGTTCTGTCTTCAGTTAAAGATGCCTATTTGTTTTTCTTACAGCGTTATTTGATTTAGAAGGTTTCAGTGAAGATTGTGAACCATTTTTTGAATCTGAAGATGACAGTAGTGTTGATGGTAAGGACTAAAATACTATTTTAACATTTAACAGTTTTGTTTGTTCGATATATTTGGTGTTGTAGAACACCAACGATAATCCACGAAAGTCTGAAGTCTACCTATTTTCAGTGGGTCCTTCTGGTGGTGATTGGGCAATACATAGGGAGACAATCCCCTACTGTTTTAGAAGAGTGCACTGCATTCTTTAACATGCACATGAGCCATGTTGTACACAGGACCAATGGCTTAATGTCTCTTCCGAAAGATGGTACATTAGTAACTTGTATTTCGACGCTCCAGCCGAAACAATGAGAGTGTCATTGTGTTCAACCATGGACCAGTGAGTCATAGTTCAGTGTACAGATCAGTGATTTCCACCAGCTAAACCAACTGCCACTCAGTTGAATAACTATTAATAATTATTATTTTAAGCTTTGTATGCAATGTGAATATATTTTTTGTATATAGGAAGTTTTGAATTGACTTGAGTATTTGTATATTGGTACATTTCTGTAAAGTTAACACAGCCCGAGTGCACCCCCTGTTATCGTCAAAACATAGTTGCGCATACTTATAATAGGGGTGCTGGGTCCAAAATTCACCATAAAAACCAAAAATAGACATAAATAAGGGCCAAAACAGGGTTCCAGAGCACCAAAATGGGGAAATAACCTTTCTTTTCTTTTTGAAACCAACAACCACGCCCATCCGGAACTGGAAAACGCCCCCCCCCCCCTTTTTGGTTGATCCTGGATCCACCCCTGAATACCTAGTTAATTATTCTTAAAAATCTATTTTCTCTTTTTATTTACAGATAATTCATTATTTGATGAAGTAATGGATCATCATCCAGTTGTCAGTAGAATGGAGCATCAATATGCTACCTCTGTACCCATCACAATGCCCACATGGGGAAAAGATAAACATCCATTTGAAGAGTTTGATGATAAGGTGAATATATACACTGAAATGTCTAACTATAAAGACCAGTTAACAAAGTCCTGTTCACTAATACGCTCCTGAACCCCTGAATTTTTCAAAAAGAACTTGACACGTTCCATTTTACCAATTTTGAACAAAAACGTGTCTGGTATGCGCTTTAAACAATCACAGAAAACTTATCTAAAATGAAATATCATGGGTCACATCAGTTGCAATTTCGTTAGTAGGCACATTTCTCCGTTTAAAAAAAATCTGCATAGAGGGCACCATCCATCATGCCAAATGTTATGTTAAATATACTACCATAAGGGATCTGCAACTGTCATAGATGACTCTTTCTCTCAAAAAGGAAACAAATATTCAGTTTTGTATTAGATAATAATAAAATTTGCATAATCCTGTTTGTTTCCTAACCTGTGAAGATTTGTATTAGGCCTATAAGAAATCTTAGTGTTGCCAAGCACCACAATTTTTCTAATTTACATCTTAAACTTGTTTTTAGTGTTCTTCATCTGTTGGTACAACTGTTCGGAGCAAAACCTTAGCAAGACGACCTCCAAACTAGTGCCAATAGGGTTCTGGCCTACGGTTCAACCCTATCTGAGGAATAGTATGACCAATTCAAAAGCAGAGACCCTTAGACTTCAATCCGTTGACATCTGGGACCTCATTTAATGACTGACAGTCAGAGTTGCCACACCCCTAACAAAAGAGAATGGCTGCTCATACACCCTGTGTCTGTCACGACTGACTGTGATGGATGCAGACTCTAGGATACCACTCTTCTAGCAGGGGAGGATCCAGGATTGTGTGAAATATGGGGCACATATTTTCCAGCCAAGTGTTCTAGCCTTCAAATTTAGCCTAAATAACCTTTTGTTTGCCTTATTTTGCATGTTTTTTGGCTGTAGATGTTTGCATTTTGCCAGTTTTCTACATTTGGAGATTGTACCGGGTGTACATATAATATAAGAGGGGCACACATACACTTTGATATTATAGGCGGCGCGTGCCGGATTCGCCCCTTTAAATCCGCCCCTGCCTAGCATAGAGCATGAGAATTATTCTGAAATGGAATGGCTACTCTGCTTGTACTAAATATAATCACCCACAGCCCTGGCTATTGTATTTCTTTACTTTCAGGTGCCTATGCCTGGACCAGATAGGATTATGGCCAGCATGAGAGCTATGGCAGCTAGTGTTCAAGATGGTACAGAAATGTTTGGGGATTTACCAAGGCCTAGGTTAAATATTGCAGATACCAAGAACAGACCTCGCTAGTTTGCCTTTTGTAACAAGCCCTATTAAGAAGTCTCATGAATAGTCAAACTATGAAACAAGGTAATGGGGATTGAAAGGCTCCTAAACCAACAAAGCATTTTAATGTGAATTGGCACATGTTTAGAGCAGCCCTGGATTTAGTCTGGGTAAGCTGTCCCCCTTACCATTGGCCCCAAAATTTTGGGGTGCCCCACCAATTTCATTTAGGTTTTTTTGGAAACTAGCTGGTTTTCTTGAGAACCGACACTGCGTATGCCCGATAATGCGTTAACTGTTGCAGAATGATCTGTCGTGAAAAAATGAAAGCGCCATTGTTTGTAAAGTGACCTTGTTAATAGGGCTTGTTATAATAGGCATTGATTGAAGCATTGACAGATACCAAGAATGATGGTTTATATTATTGCTTAAATATACTTGGTGCTAGTATAGTCTTATTTGATTCAATTATATTTTTTGTTAGTTTTGGAAAGTATTTCCATTAGAATTGTACATACAAATGACAGATTTTAGTGTTGATTTGCCGTTTTTTTTTTTTAACATGAGCATGTCTTAAATATTAGATTTACTCAGAGTGAAGAGACAGTTTAGGTGATGGAATAATTACATTAAACAGAGTAGTGTGTAAAATTTTGCTTAGAAATTCTTAACAATAGTTTGTACTTACACACACATGACAATTCTTTGTAAGTACACCACGTATGTAGTTGTAAGCTACTCAGTGTTTCAATTGATGTGCTTCGATCGTCCTCATGAGTGAGGACTCTCACTGACACTCACACTCTTACTCCTGAGGATGATCGAAGCACATCAATTGAAATGTTGCGTGGCTTACAATGACATACGTGGTGTACCGCAAATGTTGCTTATTGACATCTCACCATGCAAGCCTTCAAGCAATATTTAATTCTTTATAAGACCTAGAATAATTCATTTTGTAGCCCACGCTCAACATTTTTTTGATAATGTGGTTCAGTTGGTAGGAAGGGTCCACCTTGATCGCTTCCCACATATCACAGTCAGTTTAGGGGTAGTCTTATACCAGTTTATAACAAAGTACTGTATAGTGTTTAGCAGGCCTTGCAGAATTTTGAAATATTTGGTTGCCCATTGGGTAACCAAGGTCTAAAATATGATTGTGCTCAGTTTTTTAGTTGCCCTCTAATTTATAAATTAAAATTAATTGTAGTTGACTGTTGTAATATTGCTAAGCCAGCTGTTTTATCTTTTTCGCTAGGCCTCTAAGAGGCTTTTTCAAAAGGCCTTAACGTTTTTTGCTTGGGCCATGGTGACTTGATGATCTGTTAGCGTGAGGCAAGACCTCCCATCGGGACACCTAAAGTTTTTTTGTTGCCCAACTAATTCTACAAGCCCTGTTGAGTAACTCATTTATATGAAATCAACTGAAATATTTAAGTGGCTTATGCATGAGAGTGTGTTATACACAAGTCACTTTAAATTCTCTGTACTGTATATCTTTCAAAAAGATCTCTTAACGTTGAACTTCTTTCATCCTTTTCAATCGTGCATTTTACAGATGTTTTGTACCACAAAATTAAAATATAATAATATTTTGAATTAACATGAAATTTATCAACTTAGTATAGAAATTAGGGTATTTTTAATTTATTTTTATCTAATATTGCACTAGATTATGTTTTAAAATTAAGAAATCTGGCATTGGCTGACTTTCAACCTGTTTTGCTTTATTAGGGGCAGGTCCAGGATCCCTCACCTAAATTTCCCCGTTTATCTTGCGTAAAGTTTATAGCAAATCATTTTTCAATAACCCGTTAAGTGCGACATAATACCGTTATTGTTTTTTTTAATTTAAGATGTGTTAATTCTTTTCCAATAGAATAATTTTTGTGTGTATTAATGAACATTCTAAAAATTTAAAATGGTTTTTAGATAATTTTCTCTTCCAATCTGTCTTGTAAAATTACAAAAATATCTTAGAATTCCAATGCGATGTATCCCATTATTAGTAGAGCAATTAATGGAAGAATGCTTTTACACCTCAAATCGCAGTGGAAGCACAGAGCTGGTGAGCGGTCGCTCTTGTTGGTTATATTTGCGGTACAATACATTATTAAATTTAGTTTTTAAGTACCTCTTTATAAATTACTACTAGGGTAAATATTTTATTTGTAGAGGTATTTTAGTAGATATTTGTAGATTTAATTGTCAAATTATGTGCAAGTTGGAAGTTAGAGTAGCCCAATTTAATTGAACAGTTTATAATTTGTAAAGTTTTAATTATATTACATTAAAAATAGAGTTGCTGTTGTGTATTGACATAAATGCTTAGTTGGTGATTCATGTGGCACTGTAGCTTGGTGGTTAACATGCTTGTCTACCAATCCTGAAGTCCGGTATCCTGACCAAATGCTAAGATTCTCACGGCTGTAAACAACACAAATGTTGAAGCATGAGTCTTAGGGTATGTTCAAACTCGATGATTAAGTGGAGCGTAACATACGCAGCGTACAATTTTCTTGTTTGAACTCCGGCGATTAGCTCAAGTTGCTAATCTGGAGAGTAACTTTTGCATCTTGCAAACCCCAGATTAGTGTAAGCTATGGAGCTACGCCTCATGCACTTGAAGGATTTTGTGCTTGTGTCACATAATGACCAATCAAAATCTGTAAGCTGTTTGCATTGACTAATCATTTACGTTAAGTTATATTTAAAATCACTGGCAGCAATTGTATGTGCTATGCCTTGTGTTCAAACACACCTTGGTCGTTACACCGCCGATTAACTTACGGCTTGCTTATGGTACGCTCTGCTTAAGCTGTGAATCTGAACATTTCTTAGTTTATAAGCCTGGCATAGCATGTGTTCCAGGCCTCGATTTAAGTACTAGCCTACTAAAAACTGGTCTGGGCTAGTAGATAATAATTCTTCTGAGCCCAGTGATCTAGTGACATCTTTGAAAGTGTCACAAAACAATCACTAGTTTGAATATGTATAAATTAATTTATAATAGGATTACATGCATCCACGAAAAGATAAAACTAGCAAGGTACCAGAAAGTCCATGCAATATTATGAGTTAAAAGCAGTATCAGTGTATCATAAAAATAGTGTATGAGTGGGCTAGTAAACCAAGGTATGGGCTAGTGTAATTTACAATTAATTAGCTCAGTGGACTAGTCACAAGAAAAATGTAAATTGAGCCCTGGATAATCATCCATCCTGTAAGTGGCGAGTTGCTTGCTGTTGGATGTCAATGAAGTAAATATAATAATATACTGTATACAGTGATCCGAAACGTCTACTAATCAACTTCAAGTAAGAAAGTATAATACGTACTATCCGTTTTCGTTTTCACATTTTGTGAAGATGCGAAATCTCACTGATAATACAGCCTGCTCTCCCAAAAACCCACCACCATTTACACCGTCCATTTACAGTATTTGTTTTTGCGGACAGTTCAGTTTTAGAGATTTTCATGTTTACTTAAATGTACATTGCTTTTAAAATTTTGGGACTTCAAAAAAGGTCCAGTTTAGCGTGAAATTTAATTTTCCTGACATATGGGTTTTGAGAGTTTACTTTACTAACAACTAAATAATTCCTTGTTTCAATATATGACAGTCCATATTGTTATTTCTATTAATGTTGCTATCATTAAAGATCATATTGTACGCATTTTAAAATGGGTTTCCGTAGTTTTAAAATCTCCTTCATATTGTTAATTCAGTTATCATGGTTCTTTCTGTTCAAAGTATTGTTTTAATTAATAAAATGCAATGGCATTAAATACTTTAAAATTCCAAGAGGTAAAATCAATCAGTGTCTTATGATGTCAGAATGACAGTTGCCATGTGCACTATTTGCACACGATATACAGAGGGAGGTGTTAACAATTTATTTTTTACACCTCCCTGATACACATGTTACTAATAGGCTTTTTCCATTATGAAAATTGCATACATGTGTTGTAGTGGTATCGTATGACGTTAGCCGGGCACTCACTGCCTTGTGTGACGGTCGTAAAACGGTCACACGATTAAACTGTCGCAACATGTGTGTGTGGTCGCCAGACGCGATGAGAGTTTTCTATCCTATTGGCTGACAGGTTTTTAAGTGATTCTGTATAAAAACCACTAAAAAATCGTCGGCTGACAAGTAGAATTTTGTCATCGGGTCTGGAAGCTACACACACAGGGAGCGACGGTTTAGTCGTGTGACCGTCGTACGACCGTCACATGATGTAGTTAGTGCCCGGCTTAAGACATCAGTAGCTTGACCTTTTGCATTCTTACATTTTTGCCCAGTATTAGAAATGGCAATCTAAAGGTAGGTTATGCCTACAAAAGACAAAAAAAAAGAAATGGCAATCTAAAGCAGTACATCAAGATCAACCGTAACATGCTTACAAAATGCTCATATGGTCTTTAACGTTCTCCCACCAGCATTACAATTTGGGAAATTATGTTCTGCACCCATCGCAGAATGGATATTGTATGGCTTATACATCATAATCAACATAGAGGACGCCATACATTGTGAAATGCTAATGTATGGCAGACATAGATGGGTATTGCATGACCGATTTACTGTAGTCAATTGAACTGAAAAGTACATGCATATTCAAAATGGCAAAATTATAGCTTACAAGAATTGGTTTACAACTTTGGAACTTTGGTAACTTTATTTTCAATAGTTCAAATGAAATAATACACAAATATGAGATTATAGTGATGAAATAAAATAAACAGCTGAAGGATCCCAATTAGAAAGAATGGTCTCATAAGGATAATTTAACTAATTAGCAGTAATGAAACAAAAACAAAAATTAAATAAGTAAACTAGCCAAACAATAACTATTGTGATATTTACTGTATTTTGTTTTATTGTAATCATGATAAAATGTTTTCTATTTGAGTGTATTTAAAATAATAATTTGGTTAAATGTAGCACAATGTAGAATATGTGTTTGTACTTTAGTTCTCATTAAAAATATTGATAATGATGATGACGAATATAACAATAATTTGTATTGCTAAATATTCAATAGAAGTTGTAGTATTACCAAATTATTTTATTTTTATATTTATTTTTTATTATTTTATTATTTTTTTTTTAAATGTTATTTTATTACATACTACATTGTATAATTAATTATTAATTATTTTGTTGTACCAGAAAATGGGCAGATTAATCATAAAAATTAAATTTTCATTGTTTACCTACTGATTTTGAAGTGAATTTGTCAATTTGAACATAGAAATTAGTGTATTTAAAAATTCTTCCTCTAATTTTGCACCTACTGGTAGCCAATCTGTAAATTGTTACTTTTTATCCAATGTAAAATTAATGGTAAATAATTCAATTGTCACTTGTTAATTTACATGTAAGCTACCCACACACATGTACAATTCAATTTAAATGAAAATAAATTTCTTCACAATATACACATACCTTGTATTGTACAAACAATACTTCACTTTTCTTTTAAGGGTAATACAAGATGTTAAGTTATGTTGTATAAAAAAATATATATTTTTTCCTTAATGATTGAATGTATAAGAGGGTCAAACCATATATTATCAACTTCAGTTTTCCTATATTTGTGCTGGGCATTGCTCTTGTTTTTATGTGGAATTATACAATTATTAATAACAATGTTTGTTTTTTTTTTAGCATTAGGATTAGAACAATAAATTTTACTGGATATATTCTTATCAATTTTTATTAGGCCTATTACTGTACAAATTATAATAAATATTACGTGTAAATTCCCATTAGAGAGTTAATCAATTTTACCCTACATGTTTATTTATTTATTTATTTATTTATTTCAATCCAGACCAACAGCGAATCATCGCCACTAACAAGCTGGTTATTTATCACATTAAATGTTTATAAAGGATAAGAATATACAGTACTGCTAAGCAATTAAGTGCAAACTAATGCAATTATCCATTGTGATAAGGACTTGTTAAAACTTTCTAATGGGGATGTACACGTAATGAATTAAATTTGCCTAAGTCAAATCCAAAGTGACATTAAAAAAAAATGACCGAGATTGTAAGTGGAAAATCTCTTCAATCTGGCATGAAAGATAAGTTTTGTTTGCAAAGTATTTGACTTTCGTAAGTTCGACTCCATACCTAAACCCGGAAATTCACTGCGTCGTGTGACGGTTGCACGACTAAACCATCGCTCCCTAAGTGTGTGGTTTCCAGACGCGATGGCATTCTTGTCTGCCGACAGTTTTTTGAGTGATTTTCATGTTGAATCATTAAAAAAACCGTCGGTCGACGAGTAAGTCTGTCAAAGCGTCTAGAAAGCACATGCACAGGGAGCGACGGTTTAGTCGTGCAACTGTCGTACGACCGTCGCACGACGCAGTGAATGCCCGGCTTTACACTAATATCAATTGTCTAGATCACAGATAGGAATTGTTTGATTTTAATTTAACTTGTCTGTTCTACCTTTAAAATTGAAATATTGCTTTTGTTTCAAATATTGTGACCTATGACCTTTTGTCATAGGTGAATGAATTGCAGCTATCTTGAGATTATCAATAAAAGTTGGTTTATTAAGATCTTTTCAAAGCTTTTTTGTTTTATTATCAAAACACGTCATTCCACCTCCATGGATATGCGAAAAACCTTCGGACTAAACAACAGGAAATATGCAATGTAAAAGTGCAAATAGTGAGAAAAGCAATAAATTGAATCATGAAAACTGAACCTGTAGCGGAGGATGTAAAAATTTGACGATTGGGATATGTGACAGTCCAAAAACATAATTGGGGCTGGGATGTTGATTTGCCTGTGCTCGGAAATTGCCCACAACTTTAATAAAACTTGCAAATACCTTTAGTTTTACTATAATTTAGGGTGTTGCGACTGCGCCCCATTTGACATTTGACCCGTCTCCCGCATCTTCCCCAGGAGTCTCAAAAATATATTTTCTGACAAAATTTATATTTCGATCATACCAAGTCAAAAACCATACTTTGTCTTTTTCTGCCGCTCCTATGAAAAAGTTCCGCCTCAAAGATTTTCTAAATAAAAAAGCAAGGGTTATGTAGCGCATAGGGTAGGCAAATACAGTACTTAACTAAAACACCTTCATTTTGCCTGTGTAACTAAGTTCATAGAAGGTCATTTTTAGCATTTTTTAAAGATAAAAAAAAATCTGCCCTAGGGCCTATTTCAATTTTCAAACGGAGAGTGCAATCACTGTTGGGCCTCATATTTATTAAGAAATTCAATTTTAATATTAGCGAGGTTTCGCAAACTTACGAAATACGAAAACGAAAACGTCACTCCAATTTTTTAAAGTTCCTAAATGTGTTAAAAAATATATCAAATTTTCTACCTATGAATTGTTGATGATCGTTGTAAAATACTGACCAACTGTGACAGATATTTAAGGTGTTCTATTCAAATGTTACAAGAATTATGACGTATCCATTTTCATATTCGTATTTCGTAAATCTGCGAAACCTCACTATTTTTACAATCCTATGAGTTATATTATCAATAGTCAACACTGTAAAAACAGATAAAATTTGAACTGCTGTAGAGCTATTGATTTAGAGTAAAATTTCAACACTAAAATCAACTGGTTCGTAATTGAGGAATTTCGTAAATTAGATCATGGGCCTGTAAGCGACTGGAACAGAAGACTATACTGTTGGCCTTTTAAACAAAATGGCGGCGTTCAGTAACGTAAATGTGCTTCGTTCACCACTGAAAATTATTAAGCAATCATGTAGTTTTCAAAGTTTATATCAACGTAGTAGTTCACGATGTTTTCTTCGAAGTAGTTTTAATTTAACTGACAAATCAAAAAGGGCATTAAACTCAAGTAAGTGAAACAATTTACGTGTTTAATTCTGAGCCAGGTCTGGATGAGGATCAGGCTGATTCATTCTGTTCCCTGATTGAGCTGTACAAGGAGGTTTACAAAGGTTCGGGACGGTTCGTCCTCTTTGTTTTGCTGGATTCATCTTCGGAAAAATATTTAATATATAGAAGCAGGGAAAATAAATTAGAAAAATATTTGTTAATTTTAATTAAATTCTATGCCAGGGCATGCCTAGGGCCTTAGTAGGCTTATTAAAATCCTAGGCTAGTAAGGTACTGTCTGTACAGGGAGGTGTAACACCTCCCTGGTCTGTAGGCTAGGCCTAGGCGAGTAGATAAGTAGGCCTTATATAATTTATAATATATAAACCGTAAACGTTAAATATGGGTCATTCCATGAAGTTGGGGCACACTTTGTGACATAGTAGAAGTCCAAATTTCAAATTGAGTGAGCCTTCAAGTAAATTTAAATGTGTAAATGTGTCGCAATTCTCAAATGGATGCTTAGAGAAATATATTTTAATATTAAATGATATTTTTCTATTGACTATTGCTGCTTTGAAAATTATTCTGTATCATATGGAAAAATATTTCCTGCCCAACCCAAATATATAAATTATAACAACAATACATTTGCCTGTCATATGTAAAATTTGTTGCACAAAGACGCATAAAAAAATGCTTACATTAAAAAAAAACAGATTCCTTAAGAAATGCATAATTTCATTATACAAAACATCGATAGAGAGTCAAAAGTTTTATGGGGGTCTGAACTGCTCCCTTGGGGAATTTTGGTCTTTAGATGTCTGGAAATAGCCTCAGGGGTGTGTTAAATGATCAATTCTTATCTTGTGATTGCTGAATATTTTCGTTTTATAGACAATAATTTTTCTTAAAGTTGGATGCAGAGCCAGTCAGTCCCCCCCCCACCCCCTTACATCAGCCCCTTCCTGTCTACCTTACAATTACATGACAAATACCTAGAGTCAATTTCAGAAATTTGGCATATACTACCAGATCATGTGTGCTAATTTATTTATTTTTTTTTTTCGTATTTGTCAGATTCGTTCGGGTCTGTAAGAAGCAGTCGACAGACTTCCCATCATTTTAACCTCAATTTCTCAAGAAAGTTTTGTTCAACTGTTGCTGATGAAAAGGTCAAAGTTATAACTGACACGGAGAAAGTAACAGGTGAACCAGAAAGCCATGAGTTTCAATCTGAGACCAAGATGCTGTTGAAGATTGTTGCTCAGTCACTCTATTCAGAGAAAGAGGTAGGCATACATACCTGCCAACATTTGTAACCTCGAAAGAGGTAGGCCGTCTCGACATTGCCAAGTTGGTTGAATACAAACTGTCCGGCATCCTCGTCTTACCGTATTTTATTTTGATGAGCAAAAAAAAGGCATTCCGCCTTGATTTACCGGAATTCCGGGAATTTAGGCTCATCAATGATTTATTGCTTATTTTGCTATTTAATTAAAAAAAGCGGTAGGATTTCCATGCAAAAGCGGTAGGCGCTAGGAAGGTCGAAAAAGAGGTAGCCTACCGCCAAAATCGGTAGGGTTGGCAGGTATGGGCATATAAGGTATTATATACTGGATTGATTTATCCTTGTTCACTGATTGGTTAAAAGTGTGTCATGTTCAAACTCCAACTACCAAAGTAATATTTATGGATCCGTAAATAATAAAAGACTATTTACGGATTTTGTCCCAATTTCAATACCAGATGGCGCTATCTCATGTGACCCGGTGCTGATACCGAGTGAGACCGCAGTGTTCAGCGCTGCACTGAACTTAATGAACAAAAATGTATGAATCCAGTATATAAAACAAATATATACTGAGATGTAAAGGCTCTGAATTAAAACTACAGGTCCCTTAGTGACTGCAAAAGTACTATTTTGCTATGGTGCTGTGGTCCTCAGCAAATAGTACTTTTGCAGTCACTTTGGGACCCATACCTTGTGTACATCATGGTCGACATGGATCAGCAAGTGACATTTCAAATGTATGACTGAAGTTATTGTAATTTGGCTAGTATACAACCATCAACATTGAGTTGTTTCTGAATAAATTGAACCACTCATCATTATTGTTTAAGAGATCACTTTTTTAACTTGTTAACAGTTATAATATTTCGTGCTAGCGTAAAAATGGTGTAAGTGTACCAAAATATGTTACAACCAATGTATCATTACGATGAAAAATGTTAGTCATGTTCTCTGGACTATGATGATAAATAAATAATTCACTTACTCAGATACAGAAATTGGAGAAACACTACGTTTCGGCTCCTTCCACCAAGGGCCTTGATCACGTGGGTGATGGAATGTCATCAGGTGACGCCGGCCAGGTTAAACTCTATCGTAAATCGGGGGAGCTGCAGGCCTTGGTCGTGGTTGAGGGCAGGCTTGTTGATCTTGATTCTATCACCCATGTGATCAAGGCCCTTAGTGGAAGGAGCCGAAACATAGTGTTTCTCCAATTTCTGTCTCGGAGTAAGTGAATTATTTATTTATCAATGTATCATTATAATGTACATTAGAACCTCGATTTTACATTCTGTACGGACCACAAGGGTATGTAAAAGTGAGGGTTTGTAAAATCGAGTTATGTTCTTTTATTAAGGTTTATTCATTAGTTATTGTCCATTTACATAATAATTCTATTATAATAATTAACCTCTGCAGACTGATCATTATTCAGTTTAGGGTGTGAACATTTTAGAATGAGGCACATTTGGATATAAACAATTTCACTATTTTATATTAAATTTAACGTAGCTATGCAGGGCGTATCCAGGAATTCGGATGGGGGTGCTCAACCCTGATTGGATTTTGACAAGCAAAAAAAACCCCAAAAAACACCATACTCTTGTATTTTGTTTTTACTTTGTGTTTATTCTATGACATACACTTCCTTTGAAGGGGGATGCTCGAGAGCTCATCCTTCAATATATCAATTTTACTTCTTAAATGTGTGCTCGCGCACTGTAATCACCTCTCTCCACTGGATAGGCCACTAAAAAGGGATTGAGAGACATAAAAAAATGGGATTCTGATGATCGGAGGTGCGGGTTTCGCAAAATCCTTGCAAATTTTGAGTGCATTGCTATCAAATGCGAGTTGCCTCAGCCTAAACCTCTGGCTATTATGTTATTATAAGTCCTTGTCCCAACCATTTAACTTGAATTTGTAGGTATACGGTATATATTTATATTATAATTTAGTTTAGGTGTCATTTTTCAGT
>JAOTQE010101608.1:0-13864 GCA_025631205.1 Nesometra sesokonis
GGGGAGGGGCTGAAAAATCGCGATTTGGTTTTGACAAGCAAAAAAAACACCTTGTATTAACGTTCTAATGTCGTCCTAAGAGCCCCTACATACAGTTGCTGGGAGTGTATTTTAACTAGTCGATTTGTCATTTCGACCCAAACTTTTCGGGCCAATTTTAAGCAGCCCTTAAATCCGCAACTGATATAAATATTTAACCATTAAACATTTACCACAACAGTGAGAATAGCATGAGGCACATTGACCATCATAGTACGAAGTGGTAAAAATATTCACCTTTTTAGCATCCTTTCCAGTAATGTTGTATGATAGAACCATGTTTTCAGTGACAACAAATAAGAATGAGCTACGTTGAGTATGTCGGAATGAGAGACCGGTAACAGGTTTACCTCCAGAATGAAGAGTCTTTGATTTACTGTGCCTAAGAAAGAAAACAGATAACAAAATAACATTATTTGTCCTTATTACTATTATCATAAATAGTAACTGTATTAAGGCCAAAAAATTGCACATACAAATATGAAGAAAACTATAAGAAATGCAACAAGTCAGATCGCAAAAATAGAATTGTGGAATAAAAAAATCAAATTACAGAATATGAAGTTAAAAAACATGCAATTACTGTTCTTTTTTGTGCTTGGTCAACACATGTTTAGGACAACAAAGAACATAACATTTTTTTAATAATTTATAAATATTCTAAGCACTGAAACATTATACTGTACAATATTAAACTGTATATCCCAGAGAGGTCCCAAGTTTGAGAAGTGAAAAATCAGGAGATTTTATGACAGCTGCTCTGTGCGACGTGTCAGAATAAAAAAAACAACACATTTAAAATATCTATATTATTTTATATAAATTGTATTTAAAACTGAGCAGAGCTTGTATATTTTGAAGGGACAACCAATTTTGCTCCTAGGCTAGTCCAAGACCCACTCTGAATATTTTTGGGAGACACTTAAGGGCGGGAGATGACTAAAAACAACAAAGAGGTTCAAGTGTATTACTAACATGTATTATTATACTATACCTACCTTTCGACTGTAACATCACCCTTAATTAGAGTAACAGTGCCATCTTCATAGCCTACAGCCATCATGTTCATGTTATCGCTAACGCTAAGCGCCGTTACCCTTGACGGGTTCATGGTCCCAGGTAATGCACGTGTGATTCTTGAACATTTTGGGATTCCCATTTTGTCAACCTAATACAACAGAAACAAATTTGCAATTATTGTATACCTAAAAATAAGATTCATTATCATTACTTACAATTTTGATAGTGATCAACATTGATATTGCAATAATTGCATTAAACAAAAATGAAAACGAAAATGAGATAAAAAAAATCATCAAATTTGATATCAACTTGCTCTTATTAAAGCAACATGAATAAATTAAACAGATTTTTAGTTAATTTTTTAACAGTCAGTAGCAACAAAATTAAAATTATATAATTTATGATATAATTTAATACTTTTATCCATGTTAAACTTTATAACTTTAGTTTACATTTCATTAAAATGTTATTGTAAAAGTGGCTTTTCAATTGATAATACATCTCATACTTACAGTAACAGTAGTCTTTCCAAAAAGTACAATTTGATTGTACAGTATGAAATCTATACATTCACAGAGTCTCAAATACTTGGAATGTTTATACAGTTTACTAAAGAATAATCTCAAATCTTAGACTGTGTTCGGACTTACAAAAAAATAAGCTGTAATTTTAACCCATAGCCCCTAGGCATACATAGAGCAATGTTCAGACTTTGGTAATATTTACAGGTAAAATGGATGGGCCTGCATTACGTAATCAAGGTCATCCCAATACTCAATGGAGTTTGCTATCCAAATTTTATTATAGCCCTTAGGCAGAGCATAATTGGATTATCACTGAGTTTACCTGTAAATTTGGTGGACTTTTGTCCACCAAATTTCATAGATAGAGGCAAAAGTTAATTGCTGCACACGACTTCACAGCAGGAATAACCGGTAAATTTCAACCAGTACGAACGGGGCCCTAGAGAGATCGCGATTTAAAAAATAATACCCTCCAACTAGGTTGATATACCATGTTAAATTACTAGGAAGATCTACCTAGCACCACAGATAACTACCTAGTAACTAAGTAGTCAACTTGTTTTGTCAGTTCTGATTAGTCTCAATGGCTATTAATTGCTGCATTTTCCTATGTTATTTTATGGCATTCATTGGTAGACTCCTTTGAGAGGGAGCTGGCCTTGTGTGACAGATTTATGGGTTTTGGTTATAAAGGGATAATAATGTGCTTGTGGTACAGTCAACCTCCTCATTTACACACCTCTTGTGCTGGAAGGTGTTTGTAAATAAGAAAGTTCATAAATGAGAAGGTTCATGAAAACTGGTCAAGTAAGGACCCCAAAACACTTTATATTTTGTGTTTATTTTGTGCTCTTGGTTGTTAAAAAAAGTTGATTTAATGAACTAGAAGGAAAAAAGATGAAAAACAAAAGAAATATCAATGATAAATTATCGGATAATTACATCAGTTGCCATTATTTTACTGACGTCATTGACTGAATAGTGTCGACTGTAGACAGGTAGGAAGGCTGGTGTATGATAGTTTTTATATGAAGACTGTTCACACTGGTTGAAATTTACCGCTTATTCCTGCTATGAAGTCGTGTGCACCAATTAACTCGTGCCTCTAGCTATGAAATTTGGTTGACAAAAATTCCATCAAATTTTGTAGGTAAACTCAGTGTTAACCCAATTACGCTCTGCCTAAGGGGTATAATCAAATTTGGTTACCAAATGCCATTAATTATTTCTATGACCTTGATTACGTAATGCAGGCCAATCCATTTTACCTGTAAATATTACCAAAGTCTAAACATTGCTCAATGTATGCCTAGGGGCGATGGGTTAAAATTACAGCTTATTTTTTGTAAGTCCGCACACAGTCCTTTTCACTACCATTATCTACCATGTTAAAAGAAGATTTTTTTTAAACGGGTAACTATCCAAAAAAACAGTGTTTTAATTTATTATTGTCAATATAGCTTATTTATATTACATTAATTATTACAGTATATATGTGAGATGTCACCACAAAATGAGTCGTGTTGTACAAAAGTCCAAAATTTAGTCATATTTGGATAGATGAGATTATAAGCTTTAAATTAGTTTTTAAATGAGCTTCATCGCTTCAGTATAACCAGAGAAAAATCATTTTAAAACATACATGTATGAAAACACACTTTGGAGAAAATCAACTTTAAAGATAAACAACTGTTGACTTCCTGTATGCTTTTCCATTGATTTTGAAAAACAGCCTTTACAAATTGTAGTTCAAAAACATGTTTATTGTAAATAAATCATAAAATTTAATTACTAAACTTAACAACACAAGAGAAATCTAATTTTTGTGAAATTATGACTTTTTGACTATTTTTGTGAATATCTCAAAATGACATGGCGTACAACATGACTCATTTTGTCACGACACCTCACATATTGTTAATTGGAAAATATGTTAAAATTTCAATGCCAATACCTTGTCAAAGTTCCAGACCTTGATAACAGGATTAATTCCAGATTCATCTTGCTGAAAAAAAAGAAAATAATTAGCTGATCAAATGTTCAGTGTGTTTCTCTGCCTGTGTTATTCTACAAATGCCAGTGTAAAACATGTTTTGAAATGTTATCAAAAAGGTGGAAACTTTTTTTTTCATTATTTTTTTGTAATCTTCTGTTCTTAGTATAGATTTAAAATACAACTACTAAAATAATTATCTATGGACGTGGCTATGACTTAAAGTCTATTGGATGATCCCAATCAGCTTATATAGTCTCCTCCACAATTTTACTTCAATATAAACTATTTAAATTTAATTCAATATATTTACTGCATCAGTAGTTTTTTTTAAATAAAGTGAACATTGAACATTAACTCTAACAATCGAGGTTATCAACAGACTCCTTATTTTTATTAATCATTCTTTTAATCCTTATTTTTCATGATTAATGTTATCATGAATAATGTGCTATTTTATTTTGTTTTTATGTAGATTTATGAACAACAGGGAAATAGCCTTAGCTAACTATATACAACATACTACTATGGCAGAATGTTTAATCATGCAAAGATGTACTTTTGGAAACCTCTGATATTAGTGACCTGGGTTAATTAGTCTTTGGATCTAAATGGCTTAAAGTCTAATCTTGGCTATCATATGCTGACACTCTATAATGAGACTTAGTTAAAAAGCATGACACGCATCCTGTATGTGACAAGTAAAATAACTCGAGCATCATCATTAACACTGAGTCAGCATACAGTAACTTCAGTGTTAAAAGTAACATGGATAAAAACTTTATCTCCTCTATAGTGAGTGGTGAGTTAATTTAAAGTTAGAAATCACATACCCAAAATTTATTAATTTACACAATACTGTACAATACCTATGTTTGGACAATTAACTACAGTAACAGGATGGCGGATTAAAATAAAAATCACAATAGACACAATTTTTCGTTTGTAATGAATTCAATAAGACTATATAATCAATGCTCATCAACATAATAATGATAATGATAATAATGATACGGTATATGATTCGATTTTAACGCTAGTAGGCCTAATTTTTGGTGATAATAATAATTATTTTAATATTGGTTTTATACACTTTTAATAGATTTTTATGTGTTGTATATGTTTGTAATGATAATGATAGTAATAGTAATAATATAATTTTATTGAACTTTATATGTATATGTATTATACCTTTTTATATTATGTGTCATTTTATATTATGTGTAACATGCCATGGAAACTGAATTTCCAGCTTTTTGATGAACCAATAAATTATCTTATCTTAATTTCTTTTTTAACTTATCAATTTAGATCTATTATCTTGGGCAAAATGAAAAGATTGTTTTTTAAATATAATACCACAGTAAAAAATTAACACAATATTTAAATTGCATTTTTTAGAAAAATGAATTGAAGATTGAAATAAACATATTTTTTATTCTTATTCAAACTGTTTAATTATTTATGTTGGAAGGTTCATTAACAGACAATAAATAAAAAAATAAAACATATGTATCGGAGGCAGGTGAAATTGGTAAAACCGCAGTTCCACAATATTGCAGAGTCATTTTTACTTACCCCAATCGTGACGAGAACGTTGTGTTGTCTCAGCTGGTATATGTGTGTCACCACTTGTTCATAGGCAGGGAATGATGAAATTTGCAAATTACGATCAATGAAATACAAGTTACCTTCATAGTCACCCACAATTATCTGACCTTTTCCGCTGGTACATACGGAAATATTTATTCCCTGAGAAAGATAACAATTTACAGAATTATTGCATAGCTATTTTAAACAATGTATAAAAAAAATTGTATTGGTGAACAAAAATTATTTAAAACCAATCTCTGAATTATTAAGTGCATTGTCTACTTTACTCAATCTCAATGCAATTGCTTAATAGAGACACTGGCCAATAATTATTTAATTCAAATTCTTTTTCAATACACAATTAAAAGGGATGTAGCTAGAAAAATCCAAGGGTGGGCAGCAACAATGTAAGGGTGGGTGGTCAAATTAAAAACAGTATTTTTATCTTGTCGGAGGCTTAGGGTAGGTGGCAGGTTGAAATTTGACTGTGTTGAAGGACTTCAAATCCTAGTAGTCTTTAGATCGGGTGGAATATTTTTTGGGTGGGTGGCCCCACCCACTTCCGCCCAGTATAATTACATCCCTGAATTAAAGTTGACACTGTTAACAAATTCAAAAGTCAGCTGAGAAAGGTGAGGCAGTCTAATAGTGGGCGACGATTGGTCCACCAATTTCTTGAAACACTCTACTGAATGATGTACAGGGCCAAGGCTATCCACCCGGCAGTTCAGTGCTACCAGGAAAAAAAATTGAAAAGATTATCCACCCGTTGACTGGTTGAAAAAAATAGAAACCTTCATCAAATGCATCAATCTTGTTTATCTACAAAATACTTATTTTACAAGTGGGAAAACAATTGACACTTGGGCTTTGTTCTTTGGGACAGGTGTAAATATACTCTCTGTATAACACTATTATTCAGTTGTATGGAAAGGTTAAGGCTATTCACCTGTCTGTTTTCTGCTGGGTGAAAAATGGATAAGGGCTATCCACCCACTGACAGGTTGAAGAAAATAGACAACAATCATCAAATTTAATCAAATTTTTTTGCATAAAAAAAATTGTTTAACAACAGGGAACATAAGTTGCCACTTGGGCTTTCTTCTTTCCTCTTCATAAGGTGAATACGGCTTTTAAAAGCTTTTTATTTTAACAATGGCGGCCGGATGAATAACTGTTTTTCAATTATTCACCAGGCGGACAGGTGAAAAACAGCTTTTCCATTGCATACACATATTCATTGTATTGAATCTACCTGGCAGATGTGTGATGTACAGTACAGGTAGTAAGTTTAATGATATGTATGTGTAGCTAATAATTTGACTTACTTTCAACTTATCATAGATTTGATTTGTGTCTGGGTGCTTCACTACTTCCTTGTCAAAGAAATTAAATCTACGCCACTGTAGAGAAAATGACAACAATTTATCCAAAACAAACAAAAATAAAAATATAATTTTGAAATTAAAATTAAATTGCCTTAGGCCTATTGGTACTTCATTAATTTGGGTTATCTTCCATGTGTATATCTTTACTAGGCTTAAAATATCTATTTTAGTTAGACCTAGGCCTAGGTTTACAGAACAACTAACTTATGTTACAACACTAGGCCTAGTTTTACTAGGGCGAATCGTCCGCACAAACCCCGACTCGCGACGTCGGTCGTTAATCTCGGTTGCAAAAGTCGCCTGGGTTTAGGCCTGGATTTACGATGTCTTGGAATTATCAGAACATTACAAAAAACTATTTTAATCAACTTTGCATATCATGTACAAAAGTATATACTTAAATTCAGATACGCGGTATTTCTATATATTATAAATAAAGTCTTAAAATCATTAAAATAAGAAACTTACTTGCTGCAAAAAAGCCATTTTTAATCACACACCCCTTGACCTCTTTATAAAAAGTACCTAGGTATGTGATAAAAAAATAAATCTTTCTAAACTTTCACTGGCTAATAGGTGTTGAGTACAGGAAATATATAATATTTATAGTAAAATATTATATAAAATATATTGATTGAATTGGATATTTTGTGATTAAAAATATAAAACATATGATATAGCTTCTATAGTTTTTGAGTAACCTAGAGGGTAGTTACCATTAGCGTCCTCATCAACTGAATTTCACAAATCTGGTTTTGTATGTTGTGTTTGGAAATCGCATTTTCTATGAAAACCAAGCACTGATTTTGCTTCATTTATCATGTCTTCCATTTCAAGTATGGCACGTTTTAAAAACCCGACAAAATCCGGAACTGGTAAATGATGGAATGGTTGTTACATCACTTGAAATAGCAGACTAGGCTAGAGGGAAATAAAATCGAGGCGCAGAGAGGCTTAATGTGACTGTCGCGTGGACTTCAACAGATGCCTCTCTTAGGTCTAGCCTAGGCCTAGATTTTTTTTTAATGTCAAATGATAAATTAAAAGTTGTTACCGCCTAGCTTTGTCGTGTCTTAATAAAATATATTTCTGTTATATTAGGCCCAGGGCCTGGCCTAGGCCCTATAGGGCCTATAAATTAAAAAACATAAAGTAACAAAATTAAAAGAGGGCCTAGGCCTATTTTTTTTCGTTTATTTAAAGATACTTTATTGATTACAAAAGCAAACTTGCTTTAGGTCAGTATCACAAATACAGTACATACATGACAGTGTTAATTAAGATACAATTGTAAAATTAAAAATACTAAACATACTAAAAATACTTTAAAAAAAAAAAAAAAATTGTAGGCCTAGGCCTATACAATAAATATTAAATTAAGATTTTATAATTTTTTATTTTATGTTGTGTGGAAGCAGTTGTTGCAGTGGTTATGGTTCAGGCTTCCAGTCATGAGGTCGGGAGTTTGAAGCTCGTGCCCGTCAATTGATTATGTTCTTGGGCAAGGCATTAGTTAATGTGTTTCCTCTTTCCACCCAGGAATAAATTGGTACATGGATATACAGACATGCCATATGCACTGATTACAGTAGCAACATTGTATGCAGAATGATGAATTGTGTTCTAGACTGAGATAAAAATGTGAAATGCTTACAGGCATTCCAAAGGTCTTGTAATATAATTTAAACTTTATTTACTGTATTTTTCAGTTCCAGCATTGAGCAGAAGCAGCAACCTACGTCGTAGTGGCAGCATGGGAAGTCTCCGTCGTAGTAGTGGCACACCAACAGGCTTAGCTCCTAATTTTAATGCGACGTAAGAATCATTTAGAGCTTACAGTATCATCATTTTAACCTTCTATGGTTGTGTCAATAAACTAACCATTTTAGAAATTTTTTTTTTATTTTGACAAAGCTCAGCAGCCAGCTGGAAGCCAGCTCCTTTAATTTCGAGAAGTGAACCTAAGCATTGGAGATTATAAAACTTATAACCATTTCAATATTTAATGGACCTCACCATTAATCATAGAATACCAGAGCGTCTGGACTGCATTTTAGATTTAGTTTACTGTATTTATTTTCTTTTTTTTAGGAAAACTTCTAAGAGCACTGCTGCTGGGTACCCAAACTTGGAAGCTGAATATATCAAGAACCTTCAACAGCAGATCTACTTCCTGGAACTTGAGGCTAATTATCTATATCCTTTCCAATATTTTAGTTTGTACTTGAATACTGTATATAGCCAGTCTGATAGGCCTTCTGGTTGGGTTAATCACTTTTATTGATTTATTGTGCGCTACTGGCTCCCCATACTAGTGGTGTCTTTTAGTCCTGCCATAAGTAAATCATCCATGATGAATGCATAATTAAGAATTGTACTAAATATAGCATTGTTGTTTACTATATTTTATTTCACTTTTAGATATCCATATAATACCCAAAAACAGTTAAAAACGCGGACCAACAAAATTTCCAGGATTTCGGGATTTTCAACTTGGGAGCTCTGTGAATGGCACCTTAAAATTGAAGTGTCATTTTGTATGTGTAGCTGATTGTCTAAATGATGTGTTATCTTTACATCATACAATCAAAGTTTGGTACTTTAAGTTCAGAAAGGCAGTAGTCGCCCAAGTATGGTTTTAGCCAATGTTTACTAGCAAATATTACAGTTTACCAGTAAAAATTTTGTTAATTGTGATTTTAATTCTCACATTTTTTGCCCTCCTTTACTCTTTAATATTACAGAGAATACAAGAATGCTCATAGAGGCCTATTGTATAGTTATGTAGATATTTGGGGTAGGGGCAAAAAACTAACCCAAAAACCATGCCTGACAAGTCATATTTTGAACAATTTACCAATATAAATACAGTATTTCTATTGGGAGAAAAATTAAAGAGTAAAGTAGGCATGGGCATGCAAAACATGGATAATATCTGAGTGAGAGCCAATGACTTAGTTTATTTATGTTTGTTAATAAAGGCCCACACACGGGCACAAAGTATATTATAAAGGGAAAACCTAATTGTGTGTATACTTTTCTAGATGTATTTTATATTTGCCTAGTAAACCTACTCATCTCTTGTGCTTAGCATAATGCAATCAGAATGAAAACCGTTTGATTGATTAATTGTATGAGAAAACATTATTGCAAGTTACATTTCTTTGTGGCATCGACGTATCTAAGCAATGTTTTATAAGTTTCTTATACACAATTGACTTATTGTGGTTGGTGACACTGGATATACAGTATTACGGAAAAAAACGACCAGATAGAAGCGTTGTGGGGCAAGTTTTTACTCTATACTGTACAATCAGTTCTAATGGTCATAGACCAATACATAGAGATTGTTAAATTAATGGAAAACACACCAAATAACAATCCATGAAAAATAAATTTGACTTGGAAATAATTTGCCTTAGGCAAAGTCGACATATGCAAGTTTAACTTTATAAAACATTGGTTTGTTAGCACCTCTTCAGTATTGAACAAGTATTCATTGAGCTAAATAATCTGCCCTATGCAAATTTATTCATTAATTATACATCTCTTGCATTTTTGGTCGGTTTCCTTAACCCCGCCTCAGTTTTTATTTCAATTAGTGCTTCCTCAATTTAACATGTACACTTTTTAATAAACACCCCTAAAAACAATTGAAAGCCCAGATTGTTATTCTCATGAGTGTTTATTCAGATTGCAATAGAAAATTTGTGAATTTCAATTATACAGTATACCTTAGCCTTTAAATACTCGGGACCAGACAAAGAAAGCAACTGAACTACAGCCAAGGATGACGGATGAAGCTACCAGAATGTTAGTCAAGCTGAAGGTATTATACTACTTTCTTGATTGTTAGCAATGTGGGATGAATTTAAAATAGTGAGAGTGACCAGGGAGAGGGAAGGGAAGGGACTTTGAAAGTGGATTATCAGTGCTCCAGGCCCGCTCTTGAATGGGATTTTCTGCAGGGGTGTAAGTGATCTCATTTCCTTGGAGTGAGCTTTTGGTCATATTAATTGGAATTTTTATTTAAATTCTTTTTGGATTGTCCCTCTAAGACAAGTTCTCAATGAGAGTATTTTGCCCATTTTTATGGGCAAATTTTGTTTTTTGTTATGGGAGAGTATTGTTTGATATGAACTTGTATTTATTTATTTTCTTTTTCCAATTATTTACTTGCTTTTTGTCATGTCAAATTTATAGTTAAATAATTGTAATAATTTATATGGGCTATAACTTGATGTTAACCGATTCTCAATTAACCAATTTTAGCCTCCTTCATTGTATACAGTCGACCTTCTCATTTACACACCCTTTTGGCTGGAAGGTGTTTGTAAATGAGAAAGTTCGTAAATGAGAAGGTTCATAAAAACTGGTCAAGTGAGGCCTCCAAAACACTTAGTTGTGTTAATTTTGTGCTCGTAGTTGTTAAACTAAGTTGTTTAAATGAACTAGGAGGAAAAAATATGAAAAACAAAAACATATCAATGATAAATTATTGGATAATTACATCAGTTGCCATTATTTTAATGATGTCATTAACATAATAGTGTTTGTAAAATAGAAGGTTTGTAAATGAGAAGTTCGTAAATGAGAAAGTTGACTGTACATGCATACTGATGGATCCGCCCCTTCTATCTTTAACATAATGGTTTTATGTTGTTTTTTAGGAGCTTCAAATGGATGTTGACAATATGACCCTTGAAATCAAGCGTAAAGAATCCAACTTGGACATGGTCAGCAGCGAAAAGGAAAGACTTGATAGCCGATTGAAGATGCTAGATGGTAAGATACAGAAAACTACAGATATAACCTCCCTATGTGATCACCACTCATAAGAAGTTGTGTGGCATTTTGGTTAAGACAGGGGAACCGTGGACCATAAAAACACAGCACAACAGGTTTGAGAGACACTCGCATGTGATCCTGTTAGAACAAGTCTTCTGACTGTATGACTGTACACAAGTACAGGAGAACTTGTACCCATGCTCACTTGCACTCATTAACTTGTACCCAAATTTTGGATAACTCTTACCTGCGGCAAAACCATCACATGTCTCCAAAGAGTAACAGTCACGTTCGATTGCAAAAGGAAAACTTAAGAAAATCATCCATACATTAATCATATTGGACTATAAAATTTACATAAAATAGGAATAAATAAGTTATAGTTTAAATTAGGTGCACCAGTTCAGTTACCCATAGGCCTAGTGGGTACAAGTTAGTATGGGTGTGAGTACAATTGGCCATGAGCAATTTAAAGAAACCAGTACATCTTTCCAAAACGAGTAGGAGGTTACCCCAGAGTGTTGGTCTATACAGCCCTTGTTGTGGACAAATGAAGATAGCACCAGTTTTATGCAAAGGACACAACATGACCCTGAGAGGAGAAGCAAGTCATTATTATTATATATTATTAACCACTTTATATTCAAAACCTATTTGTTGCCCATCATATTAATTAGTGCATTTGGTGAATCCCCGAAAAGGAGTTAACCTGTTGTTAGTGGCCAAGTTTTTTTTGTGAATAAACACAATGTTTGATGCAAAATGAATATTTCAATGACATAATTTTAAATTTTATTTTTTATACAATTACGGTATTTACTATTGCAGTTATTTGTAGAGTTGAGAAAGCCATCTTTCTGTCATATATTGCTTGAAGGTTTGCATAGTGAGATGTTAATAAATATATAAGGCCAGGCATGGCAAAACCACCAAGTTGTCACACAGGAAGTTATTGAGAAATAAGCAAATAAACAACTGGAAATATAAACAAATACAGATTTTGGAATATTTTGTTCAATAACTTTAGTTATAGCTGTCCCATTTTAATAATTGACCCCTCATTTTATAGCTTACAAAATGTACTATGGTTTCAGTATTAACTCCATTTTCCAATTTCTTGACAACTTGGTGGTTTTACCATGCCTTGCCCCATATAACACTTGCAGTACACCACGTATGTAGTTGTAAGCTACGCAACGTTTCGATCAAAATGTTGAGTAGCTTACATCTTTCTGTCATAACTTTTATTAATGGATCCACATACATTCTTTACTGTACTAAATTGTTTCTTTTAACCTTTAATGGCATTTAAAATTTCAGAGACACATAGTAGGGAAAAGAAACTCTTAGTTGAAGAAGTTGTCATGTTAAAGAAACAGAATGAAATGATCCAACGTGACATAGCGGACAAAGATCGAGAGATACTTCAAGCAAAAACAGAGATTGATAAGCAAGCCTCATCATTGAACAACGCCGAACATCAAATACAAATCATTAAAGCTCAGGTCAGTGGATAACAAAATTAGTAGGGTCTTCCGTTGCATTCTTCGCCTAGAATGCAACGGAAGACCCTACGTTGGATTTTTACTCAACTACAGAAAATCCAATGTAGGGTCTTCCGTTCCATTCTAGGCAAAGATTTTGTCTCATACGAGTCAGCCCTCGACGAATTTGGATTGGCAACATTATCTGCTCGCAGGGATGCACTGTGTGCGAATTTTGTTTCTAAAGTTTTCAATTCTACTATATTTAACAAGTGGTTTAAAATGTCGCATAACACATCAACAATGAATCTAAGGAAACCCAATAAATTTAAACACTTCAACTGCAAATCTAATCGATTTAAATATAGTCCACTACCGTATTTTACCAGAATATTGGAATCTCAATAATTTTTTTTTTCGCCTCACGGTACATCCTTGCAATACTGTATTGATATTTTGGATAATTGTATATTTTTATGTTGTATTCATATAATAAAAATTGTATCTGCAATTCAACATATTTGGCTGCAATAGGTATAATAGACTGTATTCTATGTGTTTTGAAATAAAGATACCGAAGAATGAATTTAGTATTTTTATTCATTACTTGGACTTCATACCTGTTGTAGCCATAAGACACAAAAGTTCCACATATCAGTTGATATTAATAATGGTGAATATTTGATTAGATACCAGTATCCATCTAGAAGATGCTCTTGGCACTCTGGACCAGATGTTCCACATTCTTATGACTTTCAACTCCCCTAAAACCTGTTTTCCTGTCGATCGTTATTCCAGAAAACAGCGGTTTGAAACGGCGATTTCAATTTTTACAACGATCGACAAGAAAAGGGGTCACCTTCGATGTTAACAATTTTTTTGACGATTTGGATCGTCAAAATTAAACCGAGTTCAACTTTGACGATTTGGATTGTTAAATTTGGGTGCTCGCAAGGCAACATTGCCCGCGGCAAGAATTTACATGTTTTGGGCCTAGAAATAAATCATACATTTTGTTTATTTATTACATTT
>JAOTQE010101619.1:0-13863 GCA_025631205.1 Nesometra sesokonis
GGCTGCGCCCCTGTATAGTAGCCTCAGGTTCTAGTCATCACAAAAAAAACAGGAAAATCACAGGCTGTTTGAAGGTACAGAAATTTATTTTCTTGTGTTTCTTCTACTTCAATCACACCGTCTTTTAAGTTAAAACTTGTTTCCGTCTGAACAAATTGTTGAACGAGTTCCGGAAATCAGTTATACGACACCAATAAATAATTGGATTGAACAATGAATTTGCAACCGTTAAATAACCGCCGAGTATTAATATGTGTTCAATTATGCACAAATTATTGTAATAAAATTCCTCCGATACATACAGACTGAACTCCATAACGCAGACGAACGGCGTCCAACACAAATAAAATAAACCTATGATAATGGCAAAAGTCTTTGTTAGTTGTTTCGACCTTGCAAAATTACTAGCAGTCATATTTTTGTCAGATTTGCGTATGCTACGAAGGATCAGCGCGTAGAAGACGATTGTCAGAATCAAACCTGATATGCATATACCAGCATATATGTGAGTTTGTACACTGATGTCTCCATATATAGTGGTTATAGTAATTATAATTACAGGTACAATCCAGAGTAGAGCACTGGTAAAGATCAACCGTCTTGACGTGATCACTACAGAATACTTGAGTGGCATAAAGACCAACACAATACAACGTTCTACTGATGTGGCAGCAACCGTTAATAAAGACGTCAAAAGCAATGTGGCGATTAATTTTTGTAAAATCAGGGATTCGTGAAATTTGGAAACGTACATGTATCCTAAAAATGTTACTGCTCCAGCTAAGGCGTCACAAAACGCTAACGACACGATAAATACGTTGTGTTTTTTTCTGAGAGTTTTGGTATTTAAAATGATTACAATCGCTAATGTATTTACGACTAGAACGGCAAAACCAATACCACTACCAATTATTCTGTATATTGGTGAATAATAAGTACACGAAATCTGCGAATAATTATACATTGTTGCACGAGGAAAATTCAAAATCTGCAACTTCTGTTGCTCGTTTCTGTCAAAGATGTTTTACTTTAGATTTGTTATGCAGGTTGTCACTACGATCCAGGTTTATTCTTCTCAAAATGCATTAATTCGTTCACGTTACTCTATAGGAATCTCGTTAAAATAAGTCAACGTTTCGAACAAAACTCTGAGCTTCTATGTCAGCCGATGTCCGACGTCATTGCACTTAGAAAGTGTAGAAAATGGAACGCGTCAATGGATTCTAAAGATCGACGATGACTGATGATGACATAGATAATGTCGAAATATTTAATGAATACATAACGGCATGTATCACGTTTCTTGGAGTATTAATTTTATTTAAAGTCAATCAGTGGGAATTTAGACGATCACTTTTTAAGTTTTCTTTCTTGTGACAAGGGACGGGGTTAGGTTCAGACAAAGTAACCGCATGCACTTATCAACGACAATAAACTCAATGAATTGAGTATTCATAAAGTCGTTTCAACGATGGTTTGAATATGTTATGGCATCTTGTTCGAACACCTAAAAATCTTTAATTAACGTTCTGTCATTGTGAAATAATAAGACTGCGGCGACAGCGAATAAATATTAGCATGACATTGATGAGATATTACAATAACATTTTTCAACTCAATTAGCCAAACAATCAAATTAAGTCCTAAAATTTTAATTAATGTTTTCTAATAGTGAAATAATAAAACTATTAATAAGAATAAGACTGCGTCCAATCAAATTAAGTCCTAAATGGCTTGATGCTGAGCTTGTGAAAGCCTTGAAATCTAAACAACATTATCACAGTATATGGAAACAATTTCCTTCCATAATCTCACGTCACAATTTCTGTGTTGCCATAACTAATTAAAAAAAATCAAACCATAAATATAGGGCTTACTTGAAATGTATCTCTTCAGACCTAGTCGCAAATCCGAAAACGGGACATTTTGATAGGCTCTATTAATGTGTCTTTTACCATGTAAAATAATGCAACATTTTCCGGGCCTTCGGTTCCTGGACCCCAACCGGGACCCTCGGTATCACCCTGGCCCCAGCCTAAGCCTGAACTTCAAAATCAAAACAGGCTGATATGGAAAACCGAAAACTCTGATGGACTCTAATGTGTCTTTTAACATGTAAATTAACGCAAATTTTTGCAGGGTCTTCGGCCCCTGGTACCCAGACCGAGGGCCCTTGGTGGCCCCTGACCTCCAGCCTAACTTGCTCGCAATTCTGAACTTTGAAATCAAGACATGCTGTTCTGGAAAACGGGACATTTTCAGTAGACTGTAATGTGTAGCATGTAAAATAACGCAATTTTTCCGGGCCGTCTGCCTCTGGACCACAACCAAGGGCCCTCGGCGACGGCAGTCCCTGGCCTCCAGCCTAAATTGCTCGCTTCGCTCACAGGTCTAAACTTCGAAACCAAGGCAGGCTGATCTGGAAAACGGAACATTTTGATGGACTCTATCTAATATGTCCTTTACCATGTGAAATAACACAAATTGTCCCCGACCGGGGCCCCTGGCGGCCTCCAGGCCCCCAGCCTAAATTGCTCGCTTCACTCGCAAGTCTGATCTTCGAAAGCAAGACAGACTGATGTAGAAAACGGAACATTTTGATGGACGCTAATGTGTCTTTTAGCATGTAAAATAACGCAAAGGGCCTCGGTTTCCCCCTGGCCTCCAGCCTAAACTTCGAAATCAAGACAGGCTGATCTGGACAACGGAGCACTTTGATGGACTCTAATGTGTTTTTTACCATGTAAAATAACTTAATAAAAATAAAATCCCATGCCCCCAGCCTAAATTGCTCGCTTCGCTCGCAAGTCGGACCCCCCTTTTATTCTATCCTGGCTGCGCCCCTGTATTGAATTATTAAATTAAGTGCGACACTCCATGATCAGTATGTAGAAATCCCCACCCCTATGAATGTAAAAAAGTGAATATTCAGTCTTTTGGAGTGAATTTAAAAGAGTGAGAGTGACTTGAGTGACCACTCTTAAAAGAGTCTGCACTCCATTTCCACTCTTGTGGAGTGAATGTAAAAGAGTGAGTGATCTCGTTGCTATATAGTGAATTTTCAATCGATAGGATTGAAATTTTATTCCTTTTGGAGTGGTTCCTCAGGTTACTCACAAAGAGTGGATTTTACTCTTTTACGTTAAGAGCGTACACTATTCGTTATTTGGTCAAAGATATGCTATTGTTAATGCTAATTCAATTTCGACTATACGTACCACTAGCCTGATACGGTCAGGAGACATTGAGTTAAACCCAGGGCCAATTATGTACAGACAGGTATAAGCCAAGTATTGAACAACCAATTGCCAGTAGTTATCATGTCAATTATACGCGGTTTACTACCAGAATGTTCGTAGTTTGAAGAATAAACTCGAAATTTACAGTTCAGAATTACAAGCGCATGTTCTTTTATTACAAGTTGATCGTTGCGCTAACGGATACGTGGTTGAACAGAAGAAAACTGACGAATGGAATCAGGCAATGTGTTCCAAAGTTTAGGAGCTGCAACAGCAAATGCTCTATCACCATGTTTTAAGGGTGAGCAAAACTGAAGAATTGGTTGTCAATCTTATTTATCGTTTACATTTAAGGTGTAGACCTACGTTGTATCAAATCAGAGACGTAAGATGGTGATTGGTTAATTGGTGATTTGTATGTGATCATCATAAGTTTAAAAATTATGCGTTATTTAATAGAAGACAGAGAAGTTGACGTAGGAAAGATGTCATAATCTTGCTGTTTACTACCAGAATGCTCGTAGTTTGAAGTATAAACTCGATATTTATACTTCAGAATTACAAGCGCATGTTCTTTCATCGCAAGCTGATTTCGTTGCGCTGCTGTAGACGTGGCTGAATAACAATGGTTATGACGTTGAATTTGCTATTACTAATTTTACGTTGTTCACAGCCGTGGATCCAGACCTTCGCACCGTTCCCCATTGCGAAGGTCAGACGACCTCAGACTCTGGTACCTCACCACAGGGGCCCTAAGCGACCACCGGACTCCCAGCTTCTTTACATGGGTTTTGCGAAGGTGGTCACAGTACATGTCTAGATCCGCCTCTGTTGTTCAGAAGGGACAGGAGTTCTGATCGTCTAGGATGAGGGATCCTAATGTTTGTGAGTGATGAATTTAGGAGTAATAGATTGAATCATCTGAATGTGGTTCGAAGTGAATTGGCAATGGACTATTAAACATGGCTGCACAGCGGCTGTATATAGGGACTCAAAACCAAAATCGAGTTTTAACACCCCCCTCCCCCTTCCCCCACAATCACAATCCTTGATCCGCCCCTGATGTGTTAAATTGCAATATCAAATTTGGCCACGGTCTATATGGGCTGTGTTAACGGACATCCCCTGAGATGTCTAAGTCCTTTCCTGGTCAAAACAAAATCAATTTACTCTTGTCAATCGTTGTCAATTGGTGGGTATGTGTGACCAACAGGTTAGAATACACCCTTTCACATTGTCAACTGTACAAGTGCGTGACTAAGGTCGAATCAACACAAACTTCCAACCAACCAATCGCAAGGCACGATTGAATCTGACACTGAAACTTTGACTTGGCTTCACCTTTGTAACCGCACATGCGTAGTTGGTAGCGTGAAAGGGCGTGATTCTAGAGGTAACCCTGTCTTCTCACAGATATTTTAGGACAAATAACTTTTATTCTAGCTGCGACTACTATAATAGTCTCAGGTTCAAGTCATCACAAAAAAAAAAAAACAAAAAAAAGGGAAAACATCACAGGCTGTTTGAAGGTACAGATGAATGATTTTCTTGTGTTTCTTCTACTTCAATCACACCGTCTTAACTTGTTTCCTTCTTAATAAATTGTTGAACGAGTTCCGGAAATCAGTAATACGACACCAATAAATAATTGGATTGATCAATGAATTTACAACCGTCAAATAACCGCTAATTACCAGTATGTGTTCAATTAAGCACAAATTATTGTAAAACAATTCCTCCGATACATACAGACTGAACTCCAAAAGGCAGACGAACGGCGTCCAACACAAATAAAATAAACCTATGATAATGGCAAAAGTCTTCGTGAGTTGTTTCGACCTTGCAACATTACTAGAAGTCATATTTTTGTCAGATTTCCATATGCTACGAAGGATCAGCGCGTAGAAGACGATTGTCAGAATCAAACCTGATATGCATATACCAGCATATATGTGAGTTTGTACACTGATGTCTCCATATATAGTGGTTATAATAGTTATAATTACAGGTACAATCCAGAGTAGAACACTAGTGAAGATCAACCGTCTTATCGTGATCACTGCAGAATACTTGAGCGGCATAAAGACCAACGCAATACAACGTTCTACTGATGTGGCAGCAACCGTTAATAAAGACGTCAAAAGCAATGTGGTGATTAATTTTTGTAAAATCAGGGATTCGTAAAATTTGGAAACGTACATGTATCCTAAAAATGCTACTGCTCCAAGTAAATCGTCACAAAACGCTAACGACACGATAAATACGTTGTGCTTTTTTCTGAGATTTTTGGTATTTAAAATGATTATAATCGCTAATGTATTTACAACTACAACCGCAAAACCGATACCACCACCAATTATTCCATATATTGGTGAATCATAAGTACAATAAATCTGCGAATAATTATACATTGTTGCACAGGAAAAATTCAAAATCAAAAAATACTGTGGCTCGTTTTTCTTCTTAAATTGTATTCGTTTACGTTGCTCGTTAAAATCAGTCTACGTTTCCAACAGAACACTGAGCTTCTATGTCAGCCGATGCCCGACGTCATTGCACTTCAAAAGTGTAGAAAATGGAACGCGTCAATGGATTCTAAAGATCGAAGATGACTGATGATGACATATTTAATGTCAAAATATTTAATGAATTACATATCGGCATGTGTCACGTTTCTTGGAGTATTCATTATACTTTGTTATTTAAAATCAATCAGTGGGAATTTAGACCATCACTGTTTTAGTTTTTTTTTTCTGATGACAAGGGACGAGGTTAGGTTCAGACAATAGAACAGAATAATATTTGAGTAATTGTGAGATGGATGATTGATGCATATAAACGCTGATGTTTGTAATGAACACACTAAACACAATACTTTCGCAGTTTCGGCAATTTCCACGTAATACACACCCATTAAAATAGTTCCGTGAGTAATTATCGCAAAATATTAATATCATGGGATTGGATGATGCTGAGAGTAACCGCATGCGCATGTCAGCGTCAAGAAACTCAATTGAGTATTCATAAAGTCGTTTCAACGTTGGTTTAGTTGTGACGTCTTTGTTCGAAAAATTTTAATTAATGTTTTCTCATAGTGAAATAATAAGACTTCGGCGACAGTCAAATAAATATTAGCATGACATTGACAAGATACTTTTTTTTCTCTTTTGTGGTTAGCCACCACTTTTATTCATCTTCATTATAGCACAATAATACAACATATCATTATTATCAATTATGTCTTTGTATAGCTGTTGTCTAAATAAGCACAGTTCAATCATGTTCATTTAAATTTCTTTGATTATGTAGTATAAAATTCTATTACTAATATTGACTATTGAAAAAAAAATTTTTTTTGTTTGACAAGATACTTTAATAAAGTTTTTCAAAATCAAATAGTTAAGAATTAATTAACATTCTAATTAGTTATTTCATCAGGCTAAATGTTTATCCATTGTTGGGTGAAGACCTCCTCCAGCAATTTTCATTTTCTTTTGTCAGATGCTATTCTCATCCATGTTGCTGTGTTAGTGTTTAGTTCATCTCTCTATCTTTTCTTTTGTCTTCCTCTTCTTCTTTTGTCATTTCTTGGTTACCATTCTGTGAGTTTCGTGGTCTTTCTATTGTTTGGAGTTCTTTCTGTGCGTTGTTGTTAATTTTTGTTCCACCTCTTTGGTTGTTGATCATGACTCTGCTCCCATATGTCATTGTAATTAGTATGCACTGGTCAAATACCCGTTTACAAAGAGACATTGGTATTCTTTGTACGTTAGTATTTCTTTGTGCATTCTAAAACATCTCCATCCCTATTTAATTCTTATAAGTATTTTTTTCTTTGTGGTGTCTTGCATTTTTAGTGTTTTTCCCAGGCATTTGTAGCTGTTAACGTTATATCTGTGATTTTCTACTGTTATTTCTTCTGTTGTTTTAAAGTTGGGCATGAATTTTATCTTGCCCATGTACATCTGTAAGCCAACCTTTTTACTTTCTCTATTCAGTTTTATTAGTTGATCTTTCAAGATTTCATAGATGTTGTGGTCAGAGAGACATCGTCTGCAAACCTCAGAACAGTCAGTTGTTCTCCGTCTATGTTGATACCATTCTCCTCCAGGTTGGACTTCTTAAATACTTCTTGTAGTGTTACTGTGAAAGTCTTTGGTGATAATGTATCGCCTTGGAATTGAAGAAGGATGCACAATATCCTAGAGGGTATATATATATAACCCAGAGTCCGTGCAAAATCACGGATTCAGTTGTTGAAATTAATTGTCAACTTTCCGAGGATGAAACAAAACTTTTATACCGAGGACTTAAATTTTGCCCTAAACCGAGGCATGTTGACGTACAACAACTTTCTTTGGACATTGAGAATTTCTCAAGAAAATTAAGTTGTCGTGAGTTTTTTGCCGATTCTGACGGCAATGTCACGAACAATATGGGCAACATTAACAAATTCAAACCGAAATAAAGTCTGTTTAATTCGATGTTTAATTTTTTAACGGTGTCGACATTTTAAACTATCCTTTTCAAAGTGTTCACTATTTATATTACAGTTTTTTACGACTGGTTGCTTTAGTGATATGCTGATTATTATTTGACTCCTGTTTTACCACAAATTTTATAAAATGCGTTACGAAAATCTGGTAAATGAAACCAGTATATTATTGGATTTGTCAATGAATTTATGGAGACCAAACTAGCAGAAAAGAAAAACAAATAGCTATACAGTATGCCCATGGAACATACTATTGTTGGAAATACAATAAGTGAACTTATCATCAAAAAAGGCAGCCAGAAAATGCAATACAATACGGTTATAATCATACAAGTTTTTAGTAATTTCTTAGATCGATTTTGGTTACAAACATTCATTGACGCCCTGCGACGGTCCGAACTGGAAATACTTCGGTAAATATTAATATATAGACTAACAGTTATGATTAGGACTGTAACACAGATTGCTGCAAATACAGTGTTAAAATACAGTACAGTACAATAATAAACGAACGGTATAATAAACAGAGGTAAAATCCACATCGCAGCACAAACGACCAGTTGACGTTTCGTGGTGACAATTGCGGAGTAACGCAATGGAGTGGAAACTAACGCGATATGACGATCCAGTGCAACGCAAAATACGTTAAACAACGAGGTAACAAGTACCGAAGTAGAAATTAAATTTGCAAGAGGATTTACGTTAAAATGTAATGTTAATGTAATTATTATGCAATACATAATTCCATTTGCACAATCTGCTAACGCCAAAGATACAATGAAGACGTTGTGTTTTTTACGGAGAACTTTGGTTCTGAATATTAAAATTATAACAGCGCCGTTCAATGTTACAATCGATACGCATATTATTGAGACGACCACTGTTATGGCTGTCGCTGCCGTTTCAAAGAATGATTCCGAATATTCAGTAGCAGATAGACAAGACGAATTACTTGAGACATTCATTATCAAGGCGAGACACAATGGCGGAACAACGTTACGGCGTTATTTGCGTGAGCAAGAATATCGAACGGAGCAAGTAAAGTATTCGTTAACTTAGTTTGTCAATATAAAAATAATCCCACAATACTTTAGTCTAGTTTGTATTTCATAAATCATTCATTCATATCTTTAAACAAACTTTCATAAGTTGACTGATATTCTAAATGAAGATACAGGAACTCTACGGTATAATTGTTATTTTACAATTTTAATAGTAACAGTACAAATTTTACGTATGCCTATAATTTGAAATCATCAATTAGGAATTCATGAACCGAAGTCATTTACCGTACCGTATATTTCTTTATAAAAAAAAATCTTATTGAATTACTTTCGAATACGTCCATAGCACACTCACTATATACCTGTTGCTTTTTTGTGAATGGGTACAGTATTTGAGATATAGGCCTACTTGAAATGTTACGAACAATTGGAAATCCTCAATTAACAATTAAATCTTTTTTGTTTACCATTTAGGCCATAGTTCTTGTTACGAAGTCTAATATCTTGTTGAATTAATTTCGATTACCGTTGTAAACTCACTATATATGTTACATTTTCACAACAATGTCCTCAGTCCGATGTTAGTGCGCAGGGGCGGATCTAGATATGTACTGTGACCTTCGCAAAACCCATGTAAAGAAGCTGGGGGTCTGGGGGTCGCTTAGGGCCCCTGTGGTGAGATACCAGAGTCTGAGGTCGTCTGACCTTCGCAATGGCGAACGGTGCGAAGGTCTGGATCCGCGCCTGGTGCGCGTCCAATGTGTCGTAATTGGTTATTAAACTTCAGATACAAAAAAATTGTATAATTTAAAATCCTCAATTGGAATGAATGAATGCAATCTAATTTATTTTACCGCATAGTTCTTATTACAAAATATTATTGAATTATTTTGAATGATATGTTGCTCTTTTACAATAATTCCCTCAGTCCGATGTTATAGTGTGCGTCGGAAGTGTGGTAATTGCAATCGACGACGACCGATGATGATGGCATAACCAACGTCGAAACATTCAATAAAAACACGGCGGCTTGTTAACGATCACTATTTTAGTGATTTTATGGCGACAGAGGGACAACTGAGGTTCGACAATAGTATAATAATATTTTAGTAGCAAATCTGAGCTGGATGATTGATACAATAACTCGCGGAGGTTTGACATCAGTTTGATTGGAATAACATACTAAACAAAAGTTGCGGCAGTTTGTATGTAATACAAGTCCATCCTTGTAACTTCGTGAATAATTCTCGCAAAATAATAACTTGGGATTGGATGACACGAAAAATAACCGCATGCGCATGGAAACGATAAGGTAGGCCTAAGTGCAGGCAAATCAATATACTGTATTGAACATTCATAGGACGTTTAAATACTGGTTTAAACATGTTGTCACACGTTGGCTGAAACACTTAGCATTTTTAATTAATGTTCAACTCTTGGTAAAATAATAAGATTGCAGGGACAGTCGACTAAATATTGGCATGACATTTACAAGATACTGTAATAAGTTTATGCTACTCAATTGATATACAGAAAACTGTGTCAATGAACTTTTTCAAACATTGAATTTAGTGCGACACTCCATGATCAGTATGTAGAAATCCCCACCCATACTCTATTAATGTAAAAGAGTGAATATTCAGTCTTTTGGAGTGAATTTAAAAGAGTGAGAGTGACTTGAGTGACCACTCTTAAAAGAGTCTGCACTTCAAATCCACTCTTGTGGAGTGAATGTAAAAGAGTGTGTGATCTCGTTGCTATGGAGTGAATTTTCAATCGATAGGATTAAAATTTTATTCCTTTTGGAGTGGTTCCTCAGGTTACTCACAAAGAGTGGATCTCACTCTTTTACGTTAAGAGAGTACACTATTCGTTATTTGGGTAAAAAATTACTATGCTAACTCAATTTCGACTATACGTATCAATAGCTTGATTCGGCTAGGAGACATTGAGTTAAGCCCAGGGCCAATTATGTACAGACAGGTCTAAGCCAAGTATTGAACAACCAACTGCCAGTAGTTGTCATGTCAATTATACGAGGTTTACTACCAGAATGTAAGTAGTTTGAAGAAAAAACTCAAAATTTACAGTTCAGAATTACAAGCGCATGTTCTTTTATTACAAGTTGATATCGTTGCGCTAACGGAGACGTGGCTGAACAGAATAAAACTGACGAATGGAATCAGGCAATGTGTTCCAAAATTTAGGAGCTGCAACAGCAAATGCTCTATCACCATGTTTTAAGACGGCTGGGAAGGGTGAACTAAACTGAAGAATTGGTTGTCAATCTTATATATCGTTTACAAGATGTAGACCTACGTTGTATCAAATCAGGGACGTAAGATGGTGATTGGTTAATTAGAGATTTGTATGTGATCAGCATAAGTTTAAAATTGATGCGTTCTTTAATAGGAAGACAGTGATGTTGACGTAGGACAGGTGTCATAATCTTGCTGTATACTACCAGAATGTTCGTAGTTTGAAGTATAAACTCGATATTTATAGTTCAGAATTACAAACGCATGTTCTTTCATCGCAAGCTGATATCGTTGCGTTAACTGAGACGTGGCTGAATAACAATGTTTATTATGCTGAACTTGCTATTACTAATTTTACGTTGTTCAGAAGGGACAGGAGGTCCAATCGTTTAGGGTGAAGGATCTTAATGTTTGTGAGTGATAAATTTAGGAGTGATAGATTGAATCATCTGAATGTGCTTCGAAGTGAATTGGCAATGGACTATTAAACATGGATGCACAGCGGCTGTATATAGGGACTCAAAACAAAAATCGGGTTTTAACCCCCTCCCCGTCCCCCACAATCACAATCCTTGATCCGCCCCTGATGTTGTAATATCAAATTTGGCCACGGTCTATATGAGCTGTGTTAACGGACATCCCCTGAGATGTCTAAATCCTTTCCTGGTCAAACCAAAATCAATTTGCGCTTGTCAATCGTGGTCAATCGGTGGGTATGTATAAACAACAGGTTAGTATAAACCCTTTCACACTTCCAACTGTACATGTGCGTGACTGAGGTCAAAGCAACACAAACTTCCAACCAACCAATCGCAAGGCACGGTTAAATCTTAGTATTACTTTGACCTGGCTTCACCTTGGAACCGTACATGCGTAGTTGGAAGCGTGAAAAGGATTATTCTTCAATAGAAAATCGAAAAAGCATTTACCTTGTTCTGTTTAGAGCCATATGAAAATTCATAAAAAAGATTGTATTGTTCTAGAGGTACCTTGTCTTCTCACAGATATCTTAGAACAAATAACTGTTATTCTAGCCGATAGTAGTGTCAGGTTCTAATCATCAAAAAACCCCAAAAAAGAGGAAAAATCACAGGCTGTTTGAAGGTACAGATGAACGATTTTCCTGTGTTTCGTCTACTTCAATTACACCGTCTTTTAAGTTAAAAAATTTTTCGACTGAACAAATTTTTGAACGAGTTCCGGAAATCAGTTACTCGACACCAATAAATAATTGGATTGATCAATGAATTTACAACCGTCAAATAACCGCTAATTATTATTATATATTCAATTGTGCACAAATTATTGTAAAAAAATCCACTGGTATATAATTAATGAACTCCAAAACGCAGACTAGTATCCCTATATTAGGGTTCATCTGTGAAAAAATTCTATGAAAAGGTTTTTCAACTGATTTGAGTAGGTATGGGTGTCAACATTTACCAAAAAAAAGTTAGGTAGGATAGGGGGTGGGGAAAGTGCTTTTTTACAAGGTCAAAGGTCATTGACCTATGTTAAAATGACCAATAATTGTATCGCAGGAATCTGTAATGTTACATAGTTGATATTGGTGTCAAAATGCAGAGAATTAATCTAAAAAGAAGATTAAAATACATTTTGATGCCTGGTATTGACCTATGACCTTCAAATTTTAGGTCAAAGGTCAAAATAAGAATTTTTCATTGATTTTGGATAGATCTGTGAGAAAATTCTATAATATGGAGTTTCAATTGTTTTGAATAAATGTAGGTGTTTATATTTACTTTAAAAAGGTAGATAGCGGGTTTTGAAAGTGCCTTTTACAAGGTCAGAGGTCATTGACCTTTGCTAAAAGGACCATATAAATGTAAGGTCATTGACCTATGCTAAAATGACCAATAATTGTATCTCAGGAATCTGATATGTTACATAGTTGATATTGGCATAAAAATGCAGAGAATTAACCTAAAAAGAAGATTAAAATACATTTTGATGCCTGATATTGACCTATGACCTTCATATTTGAGGTCAAAGGTCAAAATATAAGAATTTTTCATAGATTTTGGTTAAATCTGTGAGAAAATTCTATAATAGGGTTTATAAAAAACTTTTTTGAATAAATGTAGGTGTTATTATTTATTTTAAAAAAGGTAGATGAGATAGGGGTTGGCAAAGTGCCTTTTACAAGGTCAAAGGTCATTGACCTTTGCTAAAATGACCATATAAATGTATCTCAGGAATCCGATATAGTACGTGGATGATATTGGTGTCAAAATTTAAATAATTGAACTGAAAAATGAAATAAAATACATTTTTATGCCTTCAATTAACTTACGACCTTGAAATTTGAGGTAAAAGGTCAAAACAGAAATTTTATCAGTGTATTCGCATATTAGTCACATCTTAGCCAATATAAGTTTAGAATGAAAAGTGAAATCCCATTACATTTTCAACTAATTTACTTATGCATGTACAGTGGCAATTGACCTGAATTTTGTTTTCTTGGCTTTAATGACAATGAACTAAAAAAATTTTATTGCAAGCAGGGTTTTTGTTTTTATCTTTTGCTTGTGAAACCCAAACTCGGGATTTAAACGCCCCCCTAAAAAAAATCATAATCCTGGATCCGCCCCTGATAATAACTATATGTCACTCTTTAGGCATAAGAGATGCGTATGCTGCACAGTTTACTTCAATCGACATGGGCTTCATCTTAAACGACACTACAAATGGTATCATAGCAACGATATACATGAAAGTACATGTATTTGAATGTACTGTAAGGAGCAGAGAACTCTACCGCAAGAACAACAAATATGAACATTTACAGTAACTGTATCAGAAATAATGTGTTGGTGTTCTTTTCATCCCTAGTCATTAAGTCTTCT
>JAOTQE010101630.1:0-13862 GCA_025631205.1 Nesometra sesokonis
AGGGCTGAATATACTTTTTATGATAAACTAAAACATATAAGGAAGATAATTTTTTTGGGTGAACCTGCCCTTTAAATTGGCTAAATATAAAAGACCTTCTTTAGCCATTTTGGCTAAGAATTAAATCAGAAATGTGGATAAGAACTACATCATTAAACAGTTTAAAACCAGTGTGACTAAATACACATTCGATTACCTAAAACAAACTGTCTTTAGCAAATTCACTAATGAAAAGTAGATTTAAGAATTACCCCAGAGTAAAACGGATGCTTTACTATACAATAAAAAAAATGAGGCAAGGCATGGCAAAACCATAAAGTATAGGAAAATGAATTTAACACTGGCACCGTATTACACTTGTTGTAAACTAAAAACTGAAAATTATTAAAATCGGACAACTATAACCAAAGTTATTAAACAAAATTGTCCAAAATTTCCATTGTATTTCTTTATATTTCTTGTTTATTTGCTTATTTCTCAAGAACTTCCGTGGGACAACTTGGTGGCTTTGCCATGCCTTCCCTCAAATTGACATTTATTTAAAGGAAAAGATGCTCGTAGTTTGAAATTCTATCACATCAATGGATATGTTAATTCAGAGTAAATATTATCTTAACTAGGGCAATGCGCCATCATCATGTTTGATGTTACTTCAAGAATCACATACAAGAATGTTCCAAATTGGCACAGGGATTTAGTACGTGTCTGTGAAGGCATTCCAATTGTCTTGTGTGGCAACAAGGTAGATATCAAGGAAAGAAAAGTCAAAGCAAAGAGCATCACATTCCACAGGAAAAAGAATTTACAAGTAAGTTAAATTTTCTGTTGTGGTGGGGGTTAATTTTCCCATATAGGACTCATTAGTCGTCATTTAGAAAAATCATGTCATGATGATGAATGGAACACTTCGGAAAAGGAGTTTTGATCCAATTTATGTATTTTTGAAATTAATAAACCGTATAACTATGTTGTACACGATGTATATAGATGTTGTGCTGCTTGATGTTTTCATCAATGTACTTGTACTAGTGATATCTCACCATGAAACCTTCAAACAGTATCTACATTTCTTGCCCAAGTCGAATCCAATGTGACATAGGAGAAAAAACAGCCAAATCATCTTGCCCCAAAGGTAACTACAGTAAACAAATGTTTTACAAAAAAAACTGCACCAAACTTCTCTATTTTAACCTTGATTGTCCTTGGTTGTGAACTCATTTTTCAATACTGCTAGCAACAAAGAAACTATGAGCACCTAGTGTGTCTTAAAATCAGTCACAGAATCTAAGGGTTAAAATTTCACCGCAATCTGAAAATGTATCCCAATGATGGAATTTTGGGACTAAAAAAAAAAATGATCCGGCCCTCAAACTTCTGATACCATATGTGGTCTTGCCTGTTCAGACACTAGCATTACCAGTTGCCGCAGCGGTGGCGTTTCGGGCTTCCAATCACGAGGTCGGTGGTCCGAGGCCCACTCTGGTCGACTGTTTGTTCCTAGGCAAGACACTTTATCCATGTTGCCTCTCTCCACTCAGGAGTATAAGTCGGTACCTGGGAGGTACAAATGCCATATGCGCTGATTACGGCTGAAACAATGGATGGATTTGAATGAATGGATAGTATTCCATAGGTGTTGTCCCAATGACTGGGTTAATAATTGTGAAGTACTTAGAGGCCTTGGTAATAATTGCTATATATCACATATTATAAGAGTAGTGCCATAACTCTCAATTTCTTAATTGGAGAAGAGCCGTTTTGAGGTTATGTCGTAATTTTCGCATGTTCAGTATGCTTGCAAGAGACCATCAGGAGTCATTGCACATCACTTTCTAATGCATGCTCAGTTATTCAATTTCATCAGATTTTCCAGACTTGGTGCAGTTTTTCCCCCAATTCCCTTGCCTTCGTAGTATAGATTACACTTTCTGATTGCTACTCTTGTTCATTTCTGTCACCAGGACAAATGCATAATCAAATCTATTTCTTTTCAGTATTATGATATTAGTGCTAAGAGCAATTACAACTTTGAAAAACCATTCCTGTGGCTGACAAAAAAGCTGTGTGGTGATGCGAACATGGAATTTATCGAGATGCCAGCCCTCCAGCCTCCTGAATTTAAAATGGATCCAGCATGGGCTGCCCAATGTGAAAATGATTTAATCGTAAGCAACCTAGTTTCTTTTTTTATGAGTTACAAATTTGGGTTGGTGAATTATTTTATACTCTCAATACTGGCCAGACCAAGGTTTGTTTAGTGGGAATCCGTTTTCACTGGTTGGTTGGTATTGGGACTTGTTTAGTGTAATGGTTAGGTGAGACTTTTTATTCCTTTTTTGTGAACCTTCCGAAATAATAAAGGATTTGAAATAAAAATAAATTTTTTTTGGTCTGTGAGTGAAAAATTGTAAGATAATTTTGTTCGAGCCTCCAATGCAAACACTGTGTTTAAAAATCATCATTTTTTTTTTCATTCTTGAATGATTGTCACTTAAACAAAGAGAGACAAAATCAGTTAATTTATACATTATGATATCTTTTTTGGTAAAATCTGTTTTGGCAATCGATTTTGACCAATACATTTCATGATTTTCGCGCGCCCTTAATTTTCGCCATCGTCGGGTCATTGTGAAAATTAAGGGCGCGCAAAAATAAAGGGTTTTACAGTATCTCAATTTGAACTCGCCTAGGGTGTGACTCATTTTGTGGTGACATGTGATTCTGCACATTGTAGTAACAAGTTTTATTTGGGTCCACAGGCTGCGACAAGTACTGCATTACCTGATGACGATGACGAATTATGAGAAGTGTACCTCCTAATCTCATCCTAATCATCGCATCGCAAAGTGCTCCTTAGGATGGTGAATAAAGAAGTCAGTGTCAACAAAGGTTTCTGTAACTTCAATAACTGAAATCCACTAGACAGCAAAAACAATCATAATTTAAAAACAATTCTATTAGATGGGTGACACCATAACCAGCATTTTTAAGTGCAAACTGTATGATATTTTTTATGTAGATGTTCTGCTCGATAGAGTATTGACGACAATAATTTATTTTTTTTTGTAATTGAAAGTGTACTGGTTCAGAGCTACAGTGTATGTTGTTGAAATTAATTGAGTTTATACTGATTGAAGGTTTGCATGGCAAAAAATATAATACCACTTGTAGTTTTGAAAAGACGCGTTGATGTTCTTCACCTTTCGATAATTAAATTTCAATTGTCCCACTATGAGGATGATTGAGGTATATTGACTGAAATGTTAAGAAGCTAAACGGATGTTTTCAGAACTCCACATGTGGTGTCCCACATTTTTTATATTAAAATGATTTTTTATTTATATTGGTTGAAATCTTCAATTTATATAATGAAGCAAAGGATTTGTAGTGTGGAGTTGATGTTTAGGAGTGCGATTAAATATATTGTCAAAAAACTTTGTAAATTTGTAATATGCTTCTTATGGTTCTTTTCCCAGAAATAATTAAGACTGCATGCTACTTATACAGACCCCATAAATGAAGGTGTGATAGAATCTAATGAGGATGGTTTTCTATTTAGTCTAAGGCTACGGTCACAATAGAACTTCAAGCCTTGCTTGACTCAGCACGGCTGAGATTTTTGTAGTGTGACCTCGCATGGATTGACTTGTGCCTGGCTCGAAATCTAGCTCAATCCTGGTGCAGCACCCAGATTGACCCTGGCTTGACGTGTTTCTTTGAAATATGACCAATCAAAGCTGTGTTTGTTGTTAACAATTTGTAGTTCTCTTGGCTAATTTCGAAGGTCAATCCAATTAAAGTCTGATAGTGTGACCACCCAATAATTTAAGCCTGGTTTGAAATCTCAACTGGCTTGATTCAAGCCAAGCTTGAACTCTAGTGTGACCGTAGCCTTAAACATTATAATATAAACAAGTTATCACTATGTTTACTATAATTTGTTGATGCTTTTGGCAGACAAATGTTGCTAAAATAGCCTAAATGATTTTGTAAATCTTAGGCATGAATTTCAGTAACAAAATACAGTAGAACCTGTTTAATGTACCCTGATTTTACATACACTTTGTAAGAACAGTTATGTCATCAATATTTATATTTTTAATAGGTTTGTTTCTGCTTCTTAAACTTGAAATAAATTAATATATGTTTAATGTTTAATCCACAATTATATTCAGAAAATAGTTAACTAATGGCATACTAATATATTGTCACGATATTGTATGGTCAAAGGGTGAACCAAATGTACATAACATTTTGTAAACCCCAGGTTTTACATGCCCCTTTGGTCCCCCAACTGTACATAAAACAGGATTTCTACTGTACTTAAGTGTTCAAAATAGCAGTGATTGATATAATCTGTAAGAACATTATACTTAAAATCAATAAAACTTAGTTTAGTATTCATTTTAGCAAAACAATAAGGGAGGTGTTGAAACTCATCAACTTTCACTTTTATCAAGTATAAAATCAAGTTTATCAAGTTTCTGTAGGAAAAAAATATCCGATAAATATTATCAGATAAAAGTTCTGCAGAGATTGGCTATTAACCTGTTCTGACAGAAAAAAAATTATCTGATAAATCTTCGATTAACCTAAATGTGATATTTTACCTTCTTGTTGTCAAGCTTGATCTTGTTTTTGGGACAATTTCATTGTGGTGCCACACGACGACCAGAGAAGTCACTCAAAGTATACCAGAAATGATCCGTTTAAGAAGAAATGAAGCATTATGGTCTACAGTTTGTGCAGTTGTATTTTTAAAATTGGATGATACGTTATCGGAAAATACAAAATTCCTGCAGAAACGCGGCTTATGTTAAAAAATATATTTAAAGTTCTACTCGCAAATAGTTATGATCATCGTAAAGTACTAGTCTACTGTGACAGAACGGTGTTCAACTTAAAAGTTAGAAGAATTTGTTTCCGTTTTAGTGTTTCATAAAGTTGCAAGACCTCCCTAAAAATCTGTACACTGTTTAGTTTGGTATTCTTTTTAGTAAAAATAAACACTAGCTAATGTAGAAATTGGAGAATAGATTCATCTTATATTTTAATAATCGGATATGGTTTAGTACAGAGAACTTGCTTCATACATGTTGCTTTCTCGCATTCTTTGACGTTTGCACATTATTAAAGATAAAAATGATTGCAATTCGTAGTTAAAACCTACTGCAAAGCTTTAGCTGAGGTGTAGCAATTATAATAAGGGTTTCATGTAGAGATATTTATAAATTATTCTGGTGTCACTACTACCTCCGTGATTAAAATTTTGGTACATATTAAATATTTTTCCAGAAAAAAAATCTTCTAATATACATAGCACTTACTGGTGCTAATGTCAATTGATGAACTTAAAAATTGACATGTAAAATTGACAAATGATTGTGCAAACGTCACTGATTTATGGCTAACCTACTCACAAAACATAAATTATCTTCTAATTTGTCATTGTTTTATGATTAACATTTATCAAATAAATGAATGAAGGCAACAGACACGGATTATTGTACTTGGTTTTTGGTTTTTTAAGGTACATTCGTAATATACATTACTAATTGGCACAGCTGTCCAATAAGCACTACACAAAACATGCTATAAAGCCCAAAGCACCTGTCACATCTCACCGGATTGCACAAATGAACAATGGACATTTGACGGATAATAAACGTACAAAACTGATAAAACGTATCTCTACAGGGCATATCCAAGATTTGGAGAAAGGGGAGTGCTCAACCCTGATCCGATTTCGACAAGGCAAAAAAAACCCCAAATTTCCCCTACTTTGAAGCGATCGCTGCCGTAACTCTTAAAGGGGGTTCGCTAATGCATACACGAGTTCCGAGTAAAGAGCCAGCAAAGACCCAAAATCTGAAGTTTTCAAGCTCTCAGCAGGTGACCATCAAGAAATCCGCATGCCAAAGCGGAAGAAGTTAAGAAATATCGGCAGCTCCTACTACAGGATACAATCAAACTGCATCGTCAGTTTGTCTGTCCCTTATGTTTCTTTGCCAGTGTTGTTTCTTTCAGTTAAACTTGCATTACCTATCTGTTTATTGTCAGTTCCATTACTTAAGCGCAAGTGTCCATTGAACAGTATAGGCACTGTACTTAAACGTTTCACCAGTTTTCTTGTCCGGTAATAATCCGGTGACCAATAACAATCACCGGAGACTAATGAAGAAGTTCAGTATTGGAAATGCACGAGAAACGGATAAGTAACGAATACATAACGGCAATTTTTTCCAGTTGACATCCGGTTTAAGTTTTGTGCATGTTCAAAATCTCACCATCCATACTGGATGCTCCCGGTGATGAAAAGAAGTCGAAGGAAGAAAACTGGAAACTAATCGGATACTATCGTATATCAGCGGACCGGAATTTTTGCTCTGTGTTTCTTCTCCGTGTGCAATCTGGTGTGGTGTGGATCCAGACCTTCGCACCGTTCGCCATTGCGAAGGTCAGACGACCTCAGACTCTGGTACCTCACCACAGGGGCCCTAAGCGACCCCCGGATCCCCAGCTTCTTCACAGGGGTTTTGCGAAGGTCACAGTGCATGTCTAGATCCGCTCCTGCAAGGCCTTAAAGGGGAACTCCGGGATTGAAATATCTATGGATACACATGTAGAACTTTACAATTAGTTGTGAACTAATTGACATAATTTTACAACATTAGGACAATGAGATAATGAAGGAAACCACTTTCTAATATTGAAAAGGAAAATTACAGATTTTGAAATGGCTGTGTTGGAAAACTATGTCAAAAATCACATTAAAAATTACTTGTTCTAGTGTAAATTTGGCTGATCTTTCTATTTATGTATTGTAAGTTATACTGGTTTTCAAGCACAACCCTTTCAAAATCTCTAAGTTTCTTTAACACTGCAATTTAAGTAGCAGACCCACTTTTGATTTGGGACTCACTTTTCAACATGTTTTTCAGCATTATCTCATTGTCCAAATATTGTGAAATGTTGTCGGTTAGGTTGAAACTACTTGTTCTATAGATTTATCCATAACAATTTTAACCCCAGAGTTACTCTTTTAGTATGTTACTTGTGTAACTGGTGACCACCAGGCTACCAAGATTTAAAGCACTAGTCCCACATCCTGGACCATACCACTGTAAAAACATCAGTTTTACGATTGGCCAATGACGACATTTTTATTTTCAATTAAAAACACCACTGTGCCCATGCTTTAATTGAGGGTTTTTACTGTATAATTTATACATAAATCTGCAACTTGGCACTCCTCCTAGCTACCTTGTAAAATTTGAATCCATTTAAATGTACACTGTATTGATCTTCAAATCTCAATTTTCAAAATTTACCAGCTCTCCTCCTACCAGTGTATTTTGAATCAGGACGTACATCACTGAAAAGAAAACAAAAAAGATTGTTAATCTACATCGACAGCAAGTAGCTGCATTATCAGAATAAGCAGTTGCTATGCAACATGGGTTTTGCTTTCTTCTGGGGTGATTGGGCAATACAGCCTTTTCTGAAAAATGCAGTATTCTTTAACGTGCACATATGAACCCTTTTTTACACTATACTGGACCTTAACATCTGAAGAAGAAACTTGTATTTCGACCCTCCAGCTGATACACAAGACGAGTGAGTAGTGTTCGATCAAACTGGGGACCAGCACAGCAGGGAGTTTTACGCAATGGTCAAAACACCAAGGTTGCAAGTACTGCTTAATGTATTATTCAAACTTACGAAACATCCAACGTAAAATAAAACAAAACACACAAATTGCAAGAGCGGATCCAGAATTTCTGAAAGGGTGGAACCAAGCTGGTGATTGGGTTGCTCATTGACCACGCTGGAGTCCAGGGGCAGAAAAAATTGCTAAAAACGCAGCTCCCCATGGATCCAGCCTTGGATGGCATTACAATACGGATTGTAACTGGAACATTTTACTTAGTTCCACAATCAGAGACAGATCTAAAGTTTCGCTTTGGTGGTTGCCAGTACCTAAATGACCCTATTGTGGGTGCCCTTGAATCACCTACTATGTAGTGCAAACCAGTAGTAAAGTGATTCATGCGCGACCATTCGCACAGAAATACACTGTGCCAAATTGTATGCTTGATTGAATTTGAAAATCATGTGATATCATTAAATCACACATATTAATCTAAGTTTTGCCGTCCGAATTGGTCTACCAATGGTCTAGGCTTGGGCCTAGCCTAGAAAACATGATGGCGGATTGCAACTGAGTGAGAAGTAAGAAGAGTTTTTTATATAAATTGGACAAAATTGCAATCATGAGAATACTTTTTAGGCATAATTTGCTGTTTGGTAGACCTCTCAACTGGTGGTGGGCTTAGCTTGTTCCCTCATAACGAAAACATTTTGAATGGTCGATTCTACTATTAAAATATTTACTTCGATCCGCACACTTGCCAAATTCAGAGAAGAAAGATTACATCATCCTGCTACAAAAATCAAACAGAAACAAGGGACATGGAGCAAGTCTATGCAACCAAGTGATATTAAATAAATTAATATATTATTTGTATTCAGCTTGAAACTGACATGAAAACAAAATTTACAACTTCCACTGACAATATAAGATGTTTTGCTCTATGTTAAAAATTTATTAACAAAATTTTCATACCCCTTCCCTTGCCGTCTTCTCCTCTCTTTCTTTTCTTGAATCCAATCTTTACTCTTCTTAATCGACTTTCCCTTCATTTTTTTCCATCTGTTTCTTGAATCACTGTATTTGGCTTGTGACTGTGTTGTTTCTTCTGTACCTAAACCCTAAAGAACAAAGAAATGATTGATTTGCTTGATTTAGTCCGTCTTTTGAGACACCAAGGATAACCCACAAAAATTCAAAGTGGACTTATTTCCAATACAGTCCTTCTAGCGGTAATTGCTGGGGCGGATTTAGAGGGGGTGCAAAGGGTGCGATCGCACCCCCCTAAATTTCGAAAGTTAAAAAAAATTATTGTGCATTTTCAGTAATCTTTTTTTCCAAACCTGTGTTTTTAACTTTATGAGAAACAGGCCTACAGTACACCAGGTCTATCGATCGTTGGTCAGGTATAAATAAAAGTACATCGTTGTTTGATAATTATATTGTTTTTATTGTATATAATACCACAACTAGAACGCCACCGAGCAAGGCCAGCAAAACAACTTAGATCCAGGGATCATTTCCACGCTAGACTAGTTTCAATGAAACAGGGCCAGCGGAACCGGGCGGTGCAGCGGGTTTGGGCCCCACCCACTTTTTGGTGGAACATATAATGTCTACGCAGATCCCTAAATGTTCAAAATGACAGATATACACTTTAAAGCATTAAAGTGTAATTTTCCAACATCTAGAAATCCAAATTTCTTTACCTCAGACTCACCCACAGGGATTACAGTTGATTTAGAGATTGCCGTAGAGTTTATGTATTATTAGAGCATCAAAAAGTCTTACAACTTTTTGGCTGGTATTCTCAAAAGTTAGTCCAGGACTAACTCTAGAACAGTACTAGTTGATCATGGACTATCCATAAAGCTGGTTCGTCGGCAGAAAAAAATTAGAATGCTTTCGTCTAGGGTTTATAACTGGACAGATGTTAGAAACTTTTGAGAATACCATAGTCAGTTAGTCCTAGATTAAATCTGAATTTAGTCCTGGACTAAAGTTAGTCTGCTTTCGAGAATACCAGCCTTTTTGTCTGAAGATGTGGATTTAAGCAAATGGCTTTTCTCCCACTTACATCTACACAAATTATGCGAAGAGGGGCTCAACAAGTTATATCATGCAACACTGCAAAGTACCTGATTTGTCACCAAGTCCAAACTTCGAAACCAAGGCTGATCTGGAAAACGGGACATTTTGATGGACTCATGTGTCTTTTAGCATATAAAATAACGCAAAATTTTCTAAGGCCATCGGCCTCTTGAACCCGGGGCCCTGGGAGGCCTCACGGCCCCTAGCCAAAATTGCTCTCTTCGCTCGCAAGTCCGAACTTTGAAACCAAAACATGCTGAATTGGAAAACGAACATTTTGATGGCCTCTCATGTGTCTTTAAGCATATAAGCGGCAAATTTTTCCAGGCCCTTCTGCCCCTGGAGCACGACCGAGTGCGCTCGGCGGCCCCCAGCCTAAATAGTTCGCTTCGTATACGTCTGACCCCACACCCTTCATTCCATCCTGGTTGAGCCCCTGTACTATAAGCATATTATTCCGGTGCATGGGAACCTTTATAGGTTCTGTATAGTTCAAGATGGTCTGTACGAGCATCTAGAGGTTTATTATTTTCAAATATTGCCTATGGGAAGAGGGATCCTCCCCTCCCAAACCCACCCCCTGGCGCAGTCAGTCTTTCTGTACTTTTTCCACTAAAATGGATCTGGTCTGTGCCCTTCCACCATTGGAAAATTTCTGAAACCACCCCTGGGCCCCCCTCACTTTCAAAAACGTTACGCCGGCCCTGTGGATAATACCCCTAGCGCCGATAGGTTTACCGCAACGATGCATGGTCTATTTCAAAACACCCGACTTTGTCCTACGCCTGGCGTAGACCGGCCCAGAATTTTTGAATCGCACCCCCCTTCACAAAATCCTGCATCCGCCCCAGAATTGGGCAGTATACCGAGAAATTATTCTCTACACTTTGCCGACGAATGTACTGCATGTATGTTAGCTATGCTATACACAGGACGGCTTAACATCCCATCCGAAAGACAGTGTGCTATAAGCTTGTACTGTATTACGCAACCCAGACAAAACACAATGAGATGGCAATATTTGATCGAACCAGTGACCATTGAGTATATTACAAAAAACATTCAAGTATGATCAATCGTCCCTGACGGGGATGAGGGGGCCAGCCCTCACCATCCCCGGCCCACCCGCTGGCGCCACCATTGGAGGTGTGTAAATGAGAAGGTTGACTGTACAGTCCCTCTGGTTTTAATTGGGTAGTATCCAAAGAGTGTACTGCGTTCTTTAATATGTACACGAGCTATTCTGTACACAGGACCAATGGCTTAACGTCTCACCTGAAAGACAGTGTGCTATTAGTTTGTATTATGAAACTCCAGCCAAAACACAATGATGGCAATATTTGAACAAACTGGGGACCAACGAGTCTCCAAGGTTCAGTGCAATTCACAGTGACTACCACCAGTTTAACCATGAGCAAAATGCCACTCATACAATGATAACCTATTATTAGTCACTGGAAAATAAAGACAGTAAATGAGATGGCAATATTTGATTGAACCAGTGACCAGAGAGTCTCTACGGTTCAGTACATAGCACAGTGACACCGACTACCACCAGTTTAACCATGAACAAAATGCCACTCATACAATGATAACTTTTTTTATTAGTTACTGGAAAATAAAGGCAGACACACCTTTGCGTTTTTAGTTGCATATAGCTGCGTTAGCAGACCGGATTAACGCAGCACTCCGCGGCAAAATATTCCATAGCAATCACACTGTTGCGTTGTAGCTCGTGTAGATTTTGAAAAATCGCCTATGGTTGCATTTCACCTCGCTCCCAACTCGTTTTTGCTTGTAACAGTACGATTCAATACAAGTATTGTTCGTCCCGTTACGTGTTTACTTCGTTTGCCACTCGTTTGTTGCTCGCAAGTAGCTCGCACTAGCTCATTTTACTGCACATCCACTCGCCTTTAATTTGAAAGCTGTTCGTTCCCGTTCGCTTCCCACTCGTTCTGCTACGTGTCAGTTCAGTTTGCTGCGTACGAGCTCGTAGAGAGTTGCATTAACATATAATTTCTTGTTATTTTGCCCTACCAATCATACTCTCTGCGAATATAGATAACACCCATCGATTTGGTGAACCATGGCTTTGCAAAACACCTCCACTTTAGACTAAATTAGGATTTTGGTTCAGCTGGAAGAAAAAGGGCCAATGATGGTATGTGCCAGGGGTATTGTGCTTCGACGAAGTCATATCCGGCTTCAAAGTTGTTGGATTCGATCTTGGACCGGCAGAATAGATAACCAGGGTCAATTAAACAAGCTAAGTGAACTAGAAGCCAAAAATCAGGAAGAATTCACAAACTTTTTAAGAATATGTTCTGCAATGGTTAAAGACCTAGAAAAATGGCTGCGGTGGCCTGCGTTAAGCAACTCGGTGTCGCTCGTCCTTGCTCGTATTAGTTGGTTGCCACTCGTCTTAGCTCGCATGGATTTTGATCTAGCGTTCAGTTGCGGAGGTTTGAATCCTTCTAAAAAAGTTTAAAAAATTACCAGTAAAATTCAAATCACATACGCTATATTTCCACTGTTTACTACGCTGTGAGCAACGAAATGCCTATCTTCATGACAAATTAAAATTGGCATAAAAAAATTAAAGACCTTTCTAACTACAATTGTTATATATTAGTTAGATAATTGTATATTTTATGTTCTAAAACAAGTTACAACTCACGAAAGTATAAATAGTGAACAAAATAGTTTAAATCTATCTTATTAAATCTGTATTGATTAATTTTAACACATACTTTACATCATGTTTGATTAAATTGATGTGCAATGTTTAATATGCCAACATTTTCAGCTGATTTTAGTAGTAAGTAAAATAGATGGTTTATAAAACTGAGATATGTAAAATTGAGGTTGCACTGTACAGAATGTTACTAAGTACCATTCATTTTGCTCTTGAATAACTGTTATGTGGTACAGTATTTCCTTAACATTCTTAGATTTAATTTTTTTTCTGCTGCCAATACCCTACAATTTCAAACAAGGGACAGGGTAGACATATAAAACATTTTCTATTGTAGGCCTAATAATATTAGGTCTTAGCAATGGCCCAGAAGAAGCAACATATGTCCATGGGTTCTAGTTATTGTAAATCTCACTGTATGTAAAGTGATACATCACTACCATTTCTACTTTGGACTGAGCTTAATTACTGTACTGACCCTGGCAAAAGCCCACCACATTGAGAATGGAATCCCAGTCTGTGTTTAATGTGGACATATACCCTGGTATAAGCCCACTACATTGAGAATGGAATCCCAGTCATTGTAAACATTGTAAAATGTAAAATACACACTGGTTTAAGCCCACTACATTGAAAATGGAATCCCAGTCATTGCAAAATGTGAACATACACTCTGGAATAAGCCCACTACATTTAGAATGGAATCCCAGTCATTGAAAAAAGTGGACATACACCCTGGTATAAGCCCACTACCCTCCAACGAAGAATTACAGATGGTTTTTTGGGGGACTTAAATCCAGATTTTAAACATAGCAACTCATTTTATTGATAAAACAAATTCCAATGTTGGGTAGGTTACACCCGAGTCAGCATAGTATACAGTATAATACATTGCCTTATACCTGTGGAAGTTGTGTATTAGCACCACCAGTGAATAAACACAAGAACATCCTGCAATGTTAAAAAAAATAACAATATTAATAATTTGCTTACATGGGCGGATTTAGGGGGCGCAACCGGCGCGCCCCCCCCCCCCATTATTGTCAAAACGTAGTTGCGCCTCCCACCCCCCTTATATTAGATGCACGGGGTCAAAAATTAACAAAAAGACCCAAAATACGACTAAAATCCGCCACGAGAGCAAAAAATAGGGTAAATGAGGTTTTTTTTTTGGTTTTTTTTTTTACCCTGGATCCGCCCCTGGCTTACATAGCGCTTTTCTGTTGAGATCAAAGAGCTTTACAATAATACAAATAGTTAACAGTGGCAGATTTAAAAAAAAATTGTTGGGACTATAATGTGAATAGACTAATAAAAATAGATGCACAGTGGCAGTATATAACTACTCTCGGTGTCAAACTGACCTGTTAATGCAAGCACTTTTTTTTTGTTTGTTGAAACCTATGTCGGGATTTAAGGCCC
>JAOTQE010101641.1:0-13862 GCA_025631205.1 Nesometra sesokonis
ATTATCAATAAGTTCTGTGCATACAGATGGCTTCAGGCAAGTTTTACATGCAATTAGCACCCCACCTCCATGTGAATAGGCTCTAAGTACCATGCACCAATTACAAAATTGATTTTAAGAAAACCCCTCTGTGTCTAGGTTTACAATGTATAAAAGTTTAAATCAGAAACCAGTGTTATTTTTACTTCCTTTCACATCCAACAGTAAGTTTACTCGCCACTTACAGGATGAGATCTACGCCATGCTTTCTAAACCAAGTCTCATTATGAGTCTTGGTGAGTGGCATTAAGTCATGGGAACCAACCTAGCATTCAGCCAAATTTGAACCCAGGACCTCGAGATTGGAAGGCAAGCATGCTAACCACCAAGCTACAGTGCCACTCCTAAAAATTCATTCAAAGCAATGCAGTCATTGCATCAGTCAAGTTGTATGACAAGCTAAAGTGAAAACTCCAAAAATGACCACCCTTCAGATCCAACGTATGCATATAGTTATAAAAAATATATCATATTACATAGATCAATAGATATACCACCTGCACACATCGATATGTGAACTTGACTGATTTAAACGGAAATACTGTAGGTTGTCAGTGTAGTAAACCTCTAATTAATTACATTGGATTGTACTTAAACCAAGAAATATCAATAATTCAAACTGTGAACGACTTTAATAAATTTTAGTAATATTTTAAGCAAATGATAAAAATATTTCTAATATAAAATTTAGTTTGATGTATACTACAAGCAATGAGATATATGCCATCATATATGCCATATATGCTTGGAGTAGGCATTATACTTTCTTGAACTTGATTAGTGGGCCTTTTGAAAATTTATTTTATTACTGAATAATAAATAAATTATATTAAAAACATTAAATTTCTGATGCCCATGTAATTTAACTTAAGTCTATTTTAATATTTAATAATGATATTTTTTCTAAATACTTGTAAATTCACTTTAGGATTTGTTAACATATTCTATAAAGGGGTTCATTATTAAAAGAAACTTCAATCCTGTAACATTAGTGATCATGTCTGCAAAAGGTATTTTTTTAAATAAAAATTTGACTCATCAGTATAGACATGTCCAGAACAATTAACTTTTTCCAAATTAGATGTTCATGGTTATTTTTGACGATGAAAGACAAGAAAACTCATTATGATTATATACTTGTAGTTTAATGAAAATTATATCTTTAGGAAAGTATTCACAAACACAACTGATGTTTAAGAGACGCTTATTCTTATTTTATAGACTGGTATTCAGTTGATGCTCAGATGTTTAGTTCCATGTCAACGCGATTGCAGATCAATAACGCTACCAGTAAACGATTGATAAATTGTTTTATACTTGAAAGGTTATTGATTGTTTTGACAAACCGTAACCATTCAGGGAATTAATCCCTTGGAACATCTTGTTCAGCTTGCTCCTCCCATTATTCTCTTTTGTTTATTTATTACGTTACTAAATGTTGTAGTGACATTGGAAAATTGATTGCACATATTTTACAAGCTTGTATTAACAGAGGTATATCTTCATTGTATTGCCTCATTAAATTTAATAAACTAGTTATATTGTCACTTGAAAATGACAAAAAAAATATCCCAATAATTTTGAAATTAACTTGCTCATATTAAAGTAACATCAAAGGTATAAATTAGTGTTCTGTATTTTAAAATTGTTTAAGAAAAAAAATTATAGAGGCTTCCGGCCTTTTTGCTAAATGTTATCAAGCAAAATTAGGGGTGAATAGTGATGAATTCATTATTATCACAATTTCAGTTATGTCATCATCCCACGCCATCGTGACAGGACTCAATATTTCGACATAAAGTATGTCAACATCAGGAATGATGATGACATAATTTATGTTGAAATATTGAATCCTGTCACGATGGCGTGTATCTCATTGCTTGGAATATGCATTCTATTTTCTTACTTAAACCATGGAGGTATACCTCCATGCTTAAACAGTAAGGTTTTTATATTTTTAGTCAGTAACCATTAAATGTAGGTTACTGACATGAGCTGTATTAAGTTCATCAATCTGCCTTTTTGTCTAGACTTTCCAAGGTAAAAAACTACCGTATTGTTAATGTTGGAACTAAAAAGTTTAAAAACTATGTCAAACAGATTTAACACAAAAACATTCCCTAGGAACTATTGCCTTGTAAAAACTCAGATCGATTAACTTTAAGTGATTCAAGTTTCACATTAAATGTCAAAAGGGTGAATATAATACCAGTACTTACAGAAGAATATTGTGTACCTCCCTGGACTTAACATTCCTAAAGCTTGTTTAACAGGAACTAAATAAATATTGCTTGCAATAATTACCCAAGCCTTGTATAAATTTAAACTGCACTGTATTCAGTATTCTTTTATTCATATTAAAAAAAGTGAACTACATGCTTAGAAATTTCAGGCGTTTGTTCACAGTTAACATTCACAAAATAAAACATCATAAAATGTAAAATATATAAAAAAAAAGGTTGAGGTTAAAATGTAGTAAAGTTAAAATTGTGGATAAAATATGTTGTACTGTCAACTATCTTACATGTTTTTTTTTTGACAAAGTTTGGCCCTTTATCGGGTGAATTTCTTGTAAGTAAAAACACTTTTCCCTATCCCGAAGGTGTCTGCTTATGAGAATTTTCACCTGTAATCCTAGCATTTTGACAACAACAGCAACAGCAACAAAAACACCTACTTTCATTTAGTAAAGCGCTCTTAAACTGCTGTTTAACAGCGCTATAAGACCAACAATCTTTTTGAACAAGTGAGTTTTAAGAAGAGACTTAAATTGTATTAAGGACTCAGACTGATGGATGTGAAATGGAAGTAGATTCCAGATCAATGATGCCAGTGCAAAGAAACCGTTTGCATCTGATTTAAGTCTTTGGAATGGATAGCATATGAAAGTCCATTTTAGAAAGAAGTCCTCAATGTAATCAACCAATCAATCAATCAACCAATCAGGAAAGAGTGAAGTTGAACCTGTTGATATTTAAAATAAATTGTCAGAAATGTTCAAAACTGTCAACAATTTTCAAAATTGTCAAAAATTGTCAAAAATGTTTCAATAACTCATAGTGATAATTTTCTATAAAGTAATAATTATGTGTTGATTGTGATTTCAAAAACAATAAATTATTACATTAATTATCAGGGGCGGATCTAGACATGTACTGTGACCTTCGCAAAACCCATGTGAAGAAGCTGGGGTCCGTGGGTCGCTCAGGGCCCCTGTGGTGAGGTACCAGAGTCCGAGGTCATCTGACCTTCGCAATGGCGAACGGTGCGAAAGTCTGGATCCGCGCCTGATTATATGTAATTAGAACAAATTGTCCACTAAAATTTATATTTACATACTACACATTTACAAGTAATTAATATTGTATTGAAGCTTTAATAACAATAGCTCATCTTAGATGTTTTTAGTCAAATAGTATTTTTTATTGTATTCAATTCTTCTTCATCAATATTCAACCTCCCTTTTGTAAGTTTCTATAATAAAAGGTCCATTGCCTGCAGAATAAAAAAAAAAATAAAACATTCTAAATTTGACTTTATTTTACTATTTGATTTATAATTATAATACTGATCCATCATATTTATGCCATTTAAAAAAGTGCAAAATAAAGACATTATTTTATTTTTTGGGTGGATCCTAAAAAATAAAGCAGATGAATCTATTAGCTTTGCTTCTGTGAAGAATCCAAATCTGTAGTAACCAAGATGAGCCAGGTGCGCATGTGTCACATGCAAAAACGGGGCTTTCTATTGAGAGAATAGCCTGGACGACACCCGCGCAGATACGATCTACGGTCTAGTACCTTAGCAACGGGGAATTATCGGAGAAATTGTCTAGACCTGGCCTATTGTAATTGAGTTCGATAATTATTAGTTTTTATTCCTATCCAAGAAATCTAAAATCTAAGAATGCTGGTAACTAATCATGTTTATTATTTTAGAAATAATAAACAGGTAAATATTCAAGGAAATTCATTTTTTGGGTGAATTGTGGAAAGAATGTGTCTTTAATCTGCTGTTTAATATTGTGCTATAAGTTTCTTATAACTAAAGTAACGTAACCGATCGTTATTGTTCAACAATAACACCATCACAAAATACAATAGGCTATAATTATCTTATTACTATGGATACAACTACATCAATAATTGATTGATTTCTGATGTTATGAGATGAAACAGATACGTCTGAGATATTTCTGTTCAATTATCTCAAGTACATCTCAGTGCGTTCATGCTTTTTTTGGTAAAATGCACCATTAAGCCGACACACCTAAACTAATAGGTTACCGCTCTACAAGAGGTTTTGAATTATTAACACCACATTACCCAGGAGAAAACCCAAGTACCCTTGCACAACTCATAGCCTACTGACTAAAGAAGTGAATGGGATAAAATATTTTGATATAACCTAACCTAATAGTTTATGGAGGACTTGGCGGCCTAATGTATAATGTGTCACATACATTACTGGGAAACATGCAAGTTCTAAATATGAGTAAAGCAGCGGCACACAAATTTACTATAATTGGCCTGCTGTTAGTATGTTGCACATTACACTAAATTAAGCCTAAATATTAATTTGTCAGGACTTCTTAAAATTTATTTTTAGTATACACCTTTTACTGTATTTTCTATAGTTTTGAATTGTTTAAATTCTTAGAAGATAATTATGCCAGGTTTGGGATAACTTTATGTATTCTTACAGTTTTGTGGATACTTTAACCAAAAGTTAATTAAGATTAAAAAAAAACAAAAAACAAAAAAAAAAAAACAAACACTGATCCTGATTTTCGAGATTATGGGCCAGTCTTGGGCAAGACAGATATTTTTTTTGTTTTCACTGGGAACCAAACAGGTAAGTTGAAACCTAGGTCCTCGGTTACATCGCCATTCCATTTTCAGTGTTGTCAGTTTTTTTTTCATTTTGTCTTCTTTACAAGTTAAAATCGTTACTGTTCTTCCATTATATAATCTCCCAGTAGATGCAATCAATATCGTTCTAATAAATAATCCAGTTTTCTTTTTCTTCTGTAATAAAAGAGAAGATCAAAATACATATCTAAAAAAAGTTCTTTGTATTGTTACCTAGGCAATGTCATGGTAACTTAATTACTCTAAAGTGATCATAAGAATTGTTCATATTTTGGGTTTTGTATCTTTACTGAAATAGCCAACAGACGTCAAAATGGCATATAGGAGATATTTGTAAGATTATAATTTTTTTATAATAATTGTTGTTTTCTAATAATTTTAAAATGTTATTGGTACTGTGTGCTTTCCATAAGTAGCAAATAAAGTATTGAACAGAATAATTTAGGAAGGCAATTGTTTTCTCGATTTCTATTAAATTAGTTGATTCCTAATTTATACAGTTAATCAATTGTATTTGCTTTTAATTGTTGGTTTTATTGCTTCGTTATGAAAATGTATTAACGTAATTTAAATATAAAATTAAAAATTTACAGTTTATTTGATTTTGTAATTGGCATCTTTTATTTAATACTACCACTTTTTAATGCTTACCATTTCTGCTTTATAATTTGTTAAATGATTTTTTGTTTTGTTTTTCTGCTATGTTTTTTAGATGCAGATTCTTATTACACTGTTTTTTTCATTTGATAATCTCTAATGTATATTATAATTGTGCAAGTATTACTGTTTTTTATCGGATATTCTCAATGAGGGGTTGAATCATTACTAGCCCACTGTCTAGTAAAAACTGGTTTGGGCTAGTAAATTAATTCCCAGTTGACTAACTAAGTGTTTGACAATTTCACAAAACTGACTCTAAGATATATAAAATTCTGATAATTACATTGTTAGTTAAGAAAAAAAAAACATCAATTACAAACCAAAACTACTAAACAACACTCTCCATGTTCTTGTATTTTTATTAATTTAGTAATACAGCATAACATACATTATAAAAGTAGCAAATGACTGGGCTACACAGTATTTTATGACTAACAATATATTTATTGCTATTTTATATGTTTTTTTTTTGTTTTTAAATAGAATTTTTCTTTCGATTTTTAGACCACATCGTTACATAATGAGTACCACTGCTTATCCACCTGCACCGTTATCTCGGCAACAGGAGAAGGCGGAGCTGCAACAGTTGAATGACAGGTATAAAAACTACATTGGGAAAGTTCGCAAGATGCGAGAAGAGGCTAACCGGGTAAGTTTGATTATTCACAAAAAAATGAAAGTTGAAGTGTGTTCAACTTTAATGTCGAGTTAATGATTTGTTAAGATTTTAGGGGTTTGCTAGGAAATATTTCCCATGGCAAGAATTACATTTATTATGAACTTGTTCATCTTTAATGCCCAAAATCACAATACACTGTTGCATTGCAGTAAGATTGAAGCCTTGAATTTGGAAAAAAAAACTTTTATGTTATGAAAACTACTGTACAACACCACTTCAATTAGGGTTGGAATATATTAAATAATATAAGCATGGGTTGACAATTATGTTAATTTGGGAAATCATGAAAGCTAACTTAAAAAATTGAAATATAGCCTAGCATGGTAGCTGGTTGCTTGATTGATTGATTCATTAGTAAATTTGTTGGTCAAAAAGTTATTGAATGGTCAGTAGAATAATTGAAGATTAATTAAGAAATTATTTCTGCTACTTGCACAGGTTGATTCCTCTGCTTTACTCAATTCTATACGTATGCTTGAAGATGAGGTTGAAATTATCAAGAATATGTATGAGAAAGAGTTGAGTAATTTGCGCCGCCAACTGGAAGATACCTCAGCTGCCCATAGCAGTGCGGACACTCAAGCACATCGTAATGGACAAGTTGCTGCAGATCTCCAAGATAGGTATGTTACTAATGTTTATTAGACACTTTACAAGTGAAATTACAACTTTTTAGAACATAAAAATATACTTCATTATCCAAATCAGTTGCTGTATTCAGTGTAATTTAAATATTTGGTGTAGCAGGTAATTAAAATGTGGTTATTACAAATAACTATTGTGAGTTTTCAAAATCTTGAAAGAAATGCTAAAGCAACCTAAGTATAGTAATGAGCAAATATGCAAATGAGACCAGAAAGGATTTGGAAAAAATCATTATACTCTGTGTGAAAACAACATAGTGGAGATTAATATCATCAGCACATCTACAGAACCTTAGTTTGAAACCTTATTATGCATGCGCACCTACGAAATGGAGGAAAAAGATTTGTAAAATCTTTTTTTCATCATGATTTACCACCTTCTACTACACCTCCCTAGAAGCTATGTTATTGTTTTGTCTAATAGAAAAAAATTAGTCTTTTATTTATTTATTTATTCAAACATATTTATACAGGATATAAACATATCAGGATGATCGCATGCCTGTTTTTCATATGGTCCTGTTAATAAAAAGTAAATACATTTTAACATTAAATTACCTAATACAAACTTTAAAATCACAAATACAGTACTGACAATGCAATAAAATACACTAAAATGTTGATGTAGACGACACATAAATTCATTCTTCATTAAATAAAATATATATAAATTATGCCTAAGTTTTAAAAGATTACCTAAAATTTATTAAAATTTACCAAGAGGATTAAAATAAAGTGAGAATAAAATGTAAAAAGTATGTACTTGAGATTTTAATTTTTAAAATAAAAAGAAAAACAGTAGAAGGTGTTAAAATAGCGAGGACTCGAAATTGATGAAAACAACGTTTAATAAAATGTTAATGTAGATGATAGGAGACTTATCATAATTTTAGTAAAATGAAATAAAATCTTTATAAAAATAACATATTATGCCTATAATGCATAAAATAAATTACCTTAAAATCGGCTAGAATATTACAAAAGGATTAAAATATTATTATAAAATGTTTTAATATTATTAATTATTAAAAATAAAACTTAGAATAAAATGTTAAAATGAGGTAATTGAGATTCCTTAATTTTTTACAGAACAAAAATACGGAAGGTGTTAAAATAACCATCTCTTTTAACTCTCATATATTCAAAACTGTTGCTACTTAATACTACTGAGCATACCAAAAAAAGTATCTTTTTCATCATTTCATTTCCATTCAAATTTAATATTAAAAAGTTCTGACGGATTGTTATGAAAAATTGGTGGAGTAATTCAATAATTGTTTCTTACAGATTGTCAGTTGAAAACCAACGTTCACGAGTGTTGAATGATGATGTAGCAAGTTTACAACGCCTGTGTGCACAGAAGGAGGTTGATCTGCAGACGTCAGAGGCTAATGTTGCAGACTTAACACGCAAGCTGCGAGACTTAGAAGATGACTATGCAAACTTGCAGAAACATTCTGATGATCTACAACACAGGTATTCACATTTAAATGGATATGTACATTATATAGTCAGCTTTATATACCTTACTCTAAGATTCTCATAATCTGATTGAATAATGAGATGAGGCCATATTTTCACCTTAGTAGCCAAATCGCCCTTATAGTAGTACAATCGCTCTTATAGTAATCCAGCAGCCCGGTAGTGCCTTGCGCATATGCGTAGACTCCGGAAGTATCGATGGCCACCTAGCGATTTGTTTTCATTTTGCTCTGGCCCCGGGATTTATAAACTAGGACCTGTCTCCGCTACAAAAAGTCAATGATGTCAGAATATGTGAGGTTTGAGCTTTTCAATAACAATCACCTTTAAGATTTGATAATTTATGCCGACAACAAAAACAAAAAATGTTGTGATATGCCGTCCAAATTTTAGGCCTTTCATTTAAATAAGTCTAGGGCCTAACTGGGCATGCTGTTGTAATTGCTATGGCTCACGGCTGATCTACATTACCGCTAAGCCATAAAACTTGCACTGGGCCATACAACTCATACTGGTTATAAAAAAGTGTAATTGGATTTAATATTGGGATGGTGTTTTCTAGCTTTGCTAATAAACACTTTAATTTGATGTGAAATCTTAAACATTTTTTAACTTTTAGAATTTTTACTCTGTCTTACAGGTTTGACCAAGAATGTGTTCTAAGGAAGGATGCACAGGATTCAAACCAGATCCTTCATGACAAACTTGACTTTCAGAAACAGATTAATGACAAAGAGGTGGCAGACTTGAAGCACACTCTGGATGACAAGGCCAGTCACATTCTTGCTCTAGAGGCTAAGGTACGTGAGCTGGCAAGGCCTGATAATACTCTGCAGGAGATGCTGGAGAGAGTGAAGAGAGCTGCCGCCGAGGAACTACAAAGCTTCAAAGAAGAATCTGAAAGAGTATACCATAGAAATGTAATTATTAACATACTGTATTGTCATTTACTTATTTAATATGTATTGCTATTCATATAAACTAGCACACTTCCTTCTTCCATGTCTATTGATAGAAGAAGTTATTGTTGCTTCACTATGGCTTTGTCTTGTCCACTTGTACACTTCTTTCATCCATAGATGTGTGTCCTTGTTAGTTCACTATGGTTTAGTCTGGTCCACTGGCACATTGCTTTTATCCATAGCCATACATGTTGTCCGCCCTTAGTAGTCAATGTTGTTTACTATGGTTTAGTCTGGTCCACTGGTACATTTCCTTCATCTATATCTATAGATGTGTGTCATTTGCAGTCATTGTTGGTTCACTATGGTTTAGTCTGGTCCACTGACACACTTCCTTTATCCATGGCCATACATGTCTGTCCTTAGTAGTCATTGTTATTCACTATGGTTTAGACTATGGTTTAGTCTGGTCCACTGACACACTTCCTTTATCCATGGCTATACATGTCTGTCCTTAGTAGTCATTGTTATTTACTATGGTCTAGTCTGGTCCACTGTCACACTTCCTTCATCCATGTCTGATGCCTGTCCTCGGCAGTCATTGTTTGTTCACTATGGTTTAGTCTGGTCCACTGGTACATTTCCTTCATCTATATCTATAGATGTGTGTCCTTAGCAGTCATTGTTGGTTCACTATGGTTTAGTTTGGTCAGCTGGAGCACTTCCTTTATCCATGGCTATACATGTCTGTCCTTAGTAGTCATTGTTGTTTACTATGGTTTTGTCTGGTCCACTGCCACACTTCCTTCATCCATGTCTGATGCCTGTCCTTAGCAGTCATTGTTGGTTCACTATGGCTTAGTCTGGGCCACTAACACACTTCTTTTATCCATGGCCATACATGTCTGTACTTAGTAGTCATTGTTGTTTACTATGGTTTAGTCTGGTCCACTGTCACACTTCCTTCATCCATGTCTGACACCTGTCCTTAGCAGTCATTGTTGGTTCACTATGGATTAGTCTGGGCCACTAACACACTTCTTTTATTCATGGCCATACATGTCTGTCCTTAGTAGTCATTGTTATTTACTATGGTCTAGTCTGGTCCACTGTCACACTTCCTTCATCCATGTCTGATGCCTGTCCTCAGCAGTCATTGTTTGTTCACTATGGTTTAGTCTGGTCCACTGGTACATTTCCTTCATCTATATCTATAGATGTGTGTTCTTAGCAGTCATTGTTGGTTCACTATGGTTTAGTTTGGTCAGCTGGAACACTTCCTTTATCCATGGCTATACATGTCTGTCCTTAGTAGTCATTTTTGTTTACTATGGTTTTGTCTGGTCCACGGCCACACTTCCTTCATCCATGTCTGATGCCTGTCCTTAGCAGTCATTGTTGGTTCACTATGGCTTAGTCTGGGCCACTAACACACTTCTTTTATCCATGGCCATACATGTCTGTACTTAGTAGTCATTGTTGTTTACTATGGTTTAGTCTGGTCCACTGTCACACTTCCTTCATCCATGTATGACACCTGTCCTTAGCAGTCATTGTTGGTTCACTATGGATTAGTCTGGGCCACTAACACACTTCTTTTATCCATGGCCATACATGTCTGTCCTTAGTAGTCATTGTTATTTACTATGATTTAGTCTGGTCCACTGTCACACTTCCTTCATCCATGTCTGATGCCTGTCCTCAGCAGTCATTGTTTGTTCACTATGCTTTAGTCTGGTCCACTGGTACATTCCCTTCATCTATATCTATAGATGTGTGTCCTTAGCAGTCATTGTTGGTTCACTATGGTTTAGTCTGGTCCACCGTCATACTTCCTTCATCCATGTCTGATGCCTGTTCTTAGCATTCATTGTTACTTCATATGGCTTAGTCTGGTCCACTGACACACTTATTCATGTCATTGTTGCTTTACAATGGCTTTGTCTTGTTCACTGGTACACTTCCTTCGTCCATATCCATAGATGTGTCCTTAGCAGTCATTGTCGGTTCAATTTGGCTTAGTCTGGTCCACTGACACATTTCTTCTATCCATGGCCATAATCCTTAGCAGTTGTTTTCACTTCAATATGCTGTAGTCTGGTCCACTGTATCAAATCTTTTATTAATGCCCATTGCATATCTTTATTTCATTATTTCTTCACTATGGCTTAGTCTTGTTCACTGCCACACTTCTTTCATCCAAGTCCATAGATTTCTGTCTTTAGCAGTCATTGTTGCTTTGCTTAGTCTTTCTTCAACCATTTCCATCTAAGTCATCCTCATGAATGTCTCCTTCCACCAACAACATTCATTCGTTAGTGAATGCAGAGGCTTTGAAAATGTTAAGTTCAAATTGCTGAACAACACAGCATCTGGAATTAAAGTTTTGATTGTATTGAAACTCTAGGATGCAGTAGACTTTATCCTCAAATTTTGGAATTTTGTTTGGAGTTCAATGAGTTTATCAGACCTGATTTGTACTGCTTGTTAAATGTTTCAGACAAAATTGATTAATTTTGTTTGTTGTGCTTCAGTACAATTATCTCATCAAGACACCATCTACTAACATTCAAATTTCAAAAAGTTTAAATTGTTTTGAAATACTAGAGGGCAGTAGACTTTTGAAGTTCAATGAGTTAGCAGACTTTAGTTGCCCAACTCCGTCAATTGTGTCAGACAACAATTATTAACATATGTTGTGTCCCAGTACATTGTCAAGTAAACCTAATACATTCATCTACTCAAGACACCTTCTACAGTACTAGTACCAACAACATTCAGTCTTTAAAAGTTTGAATTGTTTTGAAATTCTAGAGGGCAGTAGACTAACTCTTGTAAATTCATTCTCTGAAGTTCAGTGAGTTATCATGCCTTATTTGCACTGCTTGTCAAATGTGTCAGACAACAGTGATTAATGTATGTGTGTTTTGGTCTCTACCAAAGTTCAAGATATAATATTAAATCAACATTAGCGATTACATTACAGTACCATGATCCATTAATTTTTTCACTGTACTGGCATAATTTTTTTACATTAAATTCTATAATATGGTGAAATATCCGAAAGTCCACTAATCAATTTCAAGTAAAAAAGTATAATGCATTCCTGATAATGACATAATTTATGTTGAAATATTGAATTCTGTCACAATGTCATGTATCTCAATGCATTATAATTTCATATGGTGAAATATATTAATTAATTAATTTATTTATTATTGTTTATTATTTATTTAACCATATTTCACGAGGGTCATCATTCCAATAAGGCAAAAAGGCCTTCATATCCCACCTTGATACAATTTTATATCTGTGGTGAATACATAATAATTCAGTTTTTATCAAAAAAATAAAGGAGGAAAATAGTATTTCAAATAATAATTTTATGCAAGTAATATTTTGACTTAACTTATAATGAATGCATATTATTCAATTATTTAAATGTTATTATGTGTTTAAATAACACATAATAGTTTTGAGAAATTTTATTTCTGTGGTGATTAACAGGGGCGGATCCAGGATTTGGTGAAAGCGGGGGCGCACTTTTCCATGTAGGGGTGGGTGTGGTTTGATTTGACAAAAAAAGTTATTTCTCAATTTTTGTTTTTGGGTGTTCTGTTATCCTGTTTTGTCCCAAATTTATGTCTGTGTTTGCTTTTGGGTCAAACCCGGTGCCCCTAATATAAGGGGGAGCACAATTATGTTTATAGGTAATATGTAATAGGGGAGCATGTAACCTCCTAAATCCACGCCTGATTAACTATTTAAGGTATTTTATTGTTAACGTTTATAGCTACAAGAGCTTCGAGATCAAATGGACCTAGATGCTGCAAATATGGCTCAACTTGCTGATGAAAACAGTCGATTAACAAAGGATATTGATCAACTTAACAATAACAACCAAGATCTTAACAATAAGGTAAGAACCCATGAAAACTTACTGCATTTTTAACTAGAGGGTGGGTCGATATGAAATTTATAATAGTGCATCGTCTTTCAGATAAGAAGTTAAGCCACTGGTCGTATGTGCAACATGGCTCATGTACATGTTAAAAAATGCAATACAAAAAAAACTTAACTAAATTGACCGCCTCAGTCAAATAATTTCTAAGTCAAATTTATTTTTCATACCAAATGTGTTTTTCATTAATTAACAATTTGCAAGTCAATTTTTTTAATTAGTCAAACTTGTTACTCATGCCATGTTTGACTATTTGGAAAAAGGTAGGGGATTGTTTCCAGATATAGGCCTTCTCATGCAATCACCACTAATAATAATAATGCATTGACATTTATAACACACATGTTAAAGTCCCATTATATGCGGATGATTTAATCATATTAAGTTCATTTAAAGATCCCTCATCTGACCAATTACCCCTTATTCATCACATTTAGAATCCTGGTCTCTCCATAATGGTTTAACCTTCGCTCCCAATAAATGTAAAATATTAAATTTCAACTTCCATAGAATCCCTACTGTTTTTCCTCCTTTAAATCTTCATGGTACAATTGTCGAACAGGTCCATCATTTAAAATATCTTGGTATCTTTATTTCTGACAATCTTAAGTGGCACACTCA
>JAOTQE010101652.1:0-13860 GCA_025631205.1 Nesometra sesokonis
TTGGGTAGAAAATATTCATTAAAAACTTTTATTTGCTTAGCGTAAACATCTTCGTTTCCGTCTGGTAATACTAATGTTTCACTGATATCAAACAAGTCTTCTCCGCCTCTATCTAACAATAACGCCCTTTTCTGCTCTGGGTTGGTTACCTTCCATGCCAAAAGACTGTTTTCGAAGCGTGCTAGCCATCTTTTCCAACGGGAAGCCAATGTACTGAACTCTCCATGTACATCAAACAGAGATGTTTGGCTTAACAACAGCCCTTGTTGTGCCATATCGAACTATTCGTAGTTTACCTCGTCGCCATTGTAATAGTTCACAAGAACAATACACATGCACGCCAGTATGTACTTGACTAAGTGTGAGCTACTGTGAATAACCACACAGAGTATTTATTCAATCCTCATTTGCATACACATGCTTAGAACAATTACGTCATATAAATTACGTCACTACACCACTCAAGACATTTTGGCCATTCCGGCCACTTTTTGGTCAAAAATCACCATTTTTGGTCGAATTTTATTAAATAATCAAAATCGTTGGTGACCATGTTTGTGACCATCCTATCCTATGTAAAAACATGCTTTGAATAAAAAACGGCAGTCTTATTGACACACCTCATGAAATTTTGGCCAATTTTGGCCAAAAATGACCATTTTGACCACATTTTGTTAAATAATCAGAATTGTTGGCGACCATGTTTTTGCCGTCCTATCTATAATCAAAATTGTTTGTGGCCATGTTTTGACCATCCTATCCTATGTAAAAACATGTTTTGAATAAAAAAACAGCAGTCTTTTAACACCGCTCAAGACATTTTGACCATTTTGGCCACTTTTGGTCAAAAATGACCATTTTGGCAAAATTTGGTTATATAATCAGAATTGTAGATGACCATGTTTTGACCATCCCATCTTATGTAAACACACTATGAATACAAGAACAGCAGTCGCACTCGTCGCAAAAGTGACGTGACAAACATTTTCACCAAATTTGGCTAAATAATCAGAATAATTGGTGACCATGTTTTGACCATTCTATCCAACAGTATGTAAAATAATGTGCTGAATTAAAAAAAACAGTCTTATTGACTCCACTCAAGATATTTTGGAACTTTTTGGCCAAAACGACATATTTTTGCCAATTTGATGAAATAATCAGAATTATTGGTATCCTTGTTTTGAACATCCTATACTACCGTATGTTAAAAATATGCTTATAATTCCAAAAAAAGGTTCTCAACCATGTCATTTTTTATTTTTTGGTCACTTTTTGGCCAAAAAATGACCATATTTAACCAAATGTGTATAATGTTTAAAATTATTGTTGACCACGTTTTGAACATCCTATCATATGTAAAAAAGGTAATCAATCCAAAAAAGTCTGATTCACCCCATGACATTTTGGCCATTTGGCCGACTTTTATACCAAAAATGACCATTTTGACCATCATTGTCAAAAAAATTTAGAATTGCTAGTTTGGGCAAACCTATGTTATGTAAAACAAATGTGCTGATCCATAAAATAGCAGTTTTATTGATATGATTGCCTCTGTATTTAGGCATGATAGCAAAGATGGTCTTGAATCCATATCCATTACATTACATTACATTACACATGAAGTGCACTTTGTCTGTGATAGTTATATTAAATGTTTAAGGAACATTGAGCAAACCATCAAGAGGGGCAAGTGGTGGACCAGTTAATGTTACAGGGGCAGACCAGGTATGTTCCAATGTGAGCGGACATTCAAGTGGCAATACTAGAAAATATACATTGCCCGGTTGTCATGCTATGACAGAATATAACTATACTTCATTTTTTTAGAAAAGAAAACAACCCATTTAAAAGTACCTGAAAAGGGTACTCTTCATTTTAAAAGACGACAATATTGGAGAGGGCACTACTTTTGTTGATAGTGATAGCCTTGCAGAAAAATATGTGTTCCATTTATGGTCAAAGAGTATTATCATCCACGAACGATAGTGATAATTTTGGAGCAGATAACCAATTCAATGTTCAAAACATTTTGTGCGAGTTGTATGGCCGAGCGGTTAATGCAGGGGAACCGTGAACCATAGATATAACAACAGCATGAGTTCGAGACCCGCTCGCACCATGGTTCTGGTGGTGGAACCAGTCTTCTCGGATAAAGACTATAAACCGTAGGCCCAGTGTATACATACGGCTCGTGTGCACTATAAAGAACCTAGTACATTTTTCGAGGCGAGTAGGGGGCTACCCCGGTGTATTGGTTCATACATCCCCTGCCGTGGACAGATGAATGAGCGCCTGTATCGGGCAGCAGGACATGACCTGACCCTTAGGGGCATAGAAAGTCATTATGAATTTGTAACATCTGGTCAACAGCGCCTTGAGACTCTACTGTATAAGGTGCTAAATAAATCGAACTACACGACTACATACACAACATGGTCACCAATGATTCTAATTATTTCAAAAAATTTGGCCAAAATGGTCATTGTGGCCAAAAAAGTTGCAAAATGACTAAAGTCAGAGTCAATAATGCTATTTTTTTCAATTAAGCACATTACTTTACATAAGATAAGATGGTCAAATCATGGTCACCAATTATTATGGTTATTTTACAAAATTTGATAGAAATGGTAATTTTTGACTAAAATTGGCCGAAATAGCCAAATTGTCACGAGTGGCGTCAATGAGACTGCTGCTTTTGGATTCAACACATGTGTTTATATAAGATGGGATGATCAAAACATGGTCACCAACAGTTCTGATTATAAGTCCAAATTTTGCTAAAATGGTCATTTTTACCAAATGGCCGAAATGGCCAAAAAAAGTCTTGAGTGGGGTAAATAACAATGCTTTTTTTTAATCAGAATAACTTTTTTCATAGGATAGGATGGTTAAAACATGATCACCAACAATTCTGATTATTTAAACAAATTTTGTCAAAAAGGTCATTTTTGACCAAAATAGCCAAAATTTCATGAGCGGTCTCGATGCATTCAAAACATGTTTTACTTAGGAGGATAGTCAAAACATGGTCACGAATGTCACAGACCCGAGTTTTGTACCATTAGCATAGGGTGACACGTCTGACAAATGAAATACACGGCACACATAATAGAGCGTTTACACTAACTTTAATAAATAGCACATGAGCACTTGTGCCCCACATTCAGAACCACAGGTTCCACGAGCATGTAACCCACCCACAGTTACAATTCAATCGGATTACTGTAAACCCTTAACCATAAACTTGCGGGACCCGAGGAATACTCGGTCAAAATAGCGACACAATACCTAGAGTACAATAACCCCGGCGTTAAACCCAGTGCTACGTTCACGCTACTTTCGCCAGTGTATACATACAAATCTCAATATAAAGCAGGTCAGTTAGATATGTGTAGATTGGAGCGTTAGTATCAATGAAAATACTTGCAACAGTTCCATTTGTCAACAAGAAACAGTTCCAATGCACAAACAACCAGCATTACGGACTACTGTTCAAACACCTTCAACGTTAGCTGGACCATCTCATTGTTGCAAACGTACGGTTCCATGACTGCAGGTTGACCAGAGTAACGTTTCACCCTAACCAGGCCGCCCTATAAGAATTATCAATTAAACAATACACTAATAATTCACCGTACGTACGTCGCATGACGACATCAATACAATCAATCATCAAATTCACTGTACGAGTACCGTGTCAAACAGTACCTTATTGTATGCTATGTACAGTTTTATTACTAGTATTATTATTACTAGCTGAATTAACATTAATCATAATGCAATACAGTTTAATACAACCTCTATACAATTTATGGCCTAAGCAATATCTACACGTTTCTATAACTTTTATAACATGCACAATTCAATTTAGTTTATAAAAAAGTAACTTACAGTTTAACAATTATACAACTGGCTTATCACGTTCGTGTACATAACATACGGTAGAGAGTAACGAAACTGCTACATCGGTAGCCACAACGCCATAGTCCCACACAGGGTACACAGTACTGAATTTACACGAAAACTCAACGGTTTTCCCGGCCTTTTGCCGAATATCTGGTGCCTCAACCGCACCCAACGTTTTCAACGTTATCTCTACAAATGCCTCGTTCGTGAACGTTACTCTGCCCACCTGCCCGACGGTATTCGTATGTAAATTAATTTGAAATCCGCCCTCTTGTGACATAAACCAACTGAGCTAAATGCCACTCCTCAGTCATGGTTCGATCAAACACCATTCCACTCTCCTTGTGTTTCGACTGGAGAGTCAAAATACAAGTTAATAGTGCATCGTCTTTTGGTTCCATGTACAACATAACTTAAAGAACACAGTGCACTCTTTGAGTATGGGATTGTCTCCCGGTGTACTGCCCAATCACTACCAGAAGTACCCCACATGAAACAAGTTCACTTCGGACCACCGTAGGTCATTCTTGGTATCTTTCAACCGAATATTTCAAATCAGAAAACTTTTTTTCTAAAAATCTGTAATGTGAAAATTTTAATGTAAACCATGTGACATTATTAAGAGGAGCATTAAAATAGGTCTCATGCTATCGCATTGTTAGATGTTAGAACTTTGTATATTTGATTAAGTTTCTATACTTTAAAGTCTTGATTTTATATTTTCTAGTCTTGTCTGTCAACTATAATGTCCAAATATAGATAGAATATGAACTGTGTTTGATCTGTGACTGTCAAAGTTAGAAATTTATTAATGTTATTCTACATGTCTCTGGCAATAAAGCTGATTTCTTTAGTAACAACATTTGTAACTCCATTAGATTAAAAACAATCAATATTGCATTGCCTATGAAATGCATCTGGATTTCCTGTAACCCTAATAGATGCAGTTACTGTAGGCTATAGATAGATTTTAGCCACTATGCCTATAGTACCACTGTATATTCTTGATCAAGATATAATAATACATGTTATTCTTACTTGCGTGAAAAATCCACAATTAGGTCGGCGAAAATTTGCTAACCATATTTTTTAAAGAAAGGATAATGCATACTCCAAGCAATGAGATAAACGCAATCGTGACAGGATTCAATATTTCAACATAAATTATGTCATCATCAGGAATGATCATTCCTGATGATGACATAATTTATGTCGAAATATTGTCAAATCTGGAATGATCATTTCTGATAATGACAAAATTTATGTTGAAATATTGAATCCTGTTGCGATGGCATGTATCTCATTGCTTGGAGTATGCATTGTACTTTCTTACTTGAAGTTGATTAGTGGACCTTTCGGATATTTTTTAAGGTCAGCCAAAATATGCTAACCTTATTTTTTAAGGTTGGCAAAAATATGCTAACATTCTTTTTGAAGTTTAGCAATTATTTGCTAACTTTCATTTTTTTTAGGTTGGCGGCTCTCAGCAATTTATAGGATGTGAAGTAATTGATAGAGTTTATTGTAAATTATGAATGCCAGAATCATAGTTTTTTGCATTGTATTGTAATTATCAAAATTAAATTCTGTTGTATTTCTTTGGGAAATTAGGCATGTTTCAGAAATGTTTTTTTCGGGGGGAGAAGGAGGGGAGTCGAGGGATGGTTTGAACTTGAGAGATTTGATGAGGTGTCCTATGTAAGGATGTATTTTGGGGGATTGTCTTTGAAAAAATGTGGGTAGAGTAAAAAAAAAAACCTTTGGCATTGCAAAATGAATCCATGTTTTTAAAATAATTTCATAAGGCCACCATTTTTTTAAATAAATGTAGTAGGTTGACTACAACAACATGAAGATTAAAACCGTTGTGTTTCTGTTACAATTTATTATTTGTTTGATGTCAAAACGTTCGTTTGGAAATTTCATAATTGTCTTTAAATAATTAAAACAGAAAAGGCTAAAAACATCTATGCAATTCTATGTACAAAACACATATTGCGCCTTGAAAAATTTGTATCAACTAATCCATACTATTTAAAATTGGTTATTTTGTTTTGGAGTGAGTAATTTTCAAGAAGTATATTTTCATCTAAATATAATCATTAATGAACAATGTATTTGTTGGATCAATCTGTTAATTCCAGTTAAGGACGACATGTTTTGATTACGACTCTTACCATTTTTGGCCTGTATGTACGGTTATGTTTTAAAGTAAAGTACTCACAAGTATATATATCCTAACATTTTTCACATACTGTGACGCCTGGTGCCAGGTGGCACCTCAGCCACTATTGTATGGATTCACATACATTGAGAAGACATTCGATCGTCTGAAGAGACCCAGGACATGGATGAATATAATTGTGAGTACTTTACAGTTCTTGAAACATAACATACAGGATCTAAATGCCTTATCAGTATTTTAATTAAACCCACTTCATACAGAACTGTAAAACAGAATGTTGCTGTAATCCATGAATGCCGGCTTTAGTATGAAATGGTAATATAACTTCAATGCCGGCACAGTGCCGGCATTCGTTAGACCGTCTCAGACCCTAACCATATTACCGTTATATTACCGTTACTGGAAGTGTGTGAAAGGGTCCACTGTGTAATGCCTGCTTGCGCAGCGAAGCAGAGGTAATCAAAGGTCAAAGTTAGAAAAATTTGCAAAATAGCGCCTCTTTTTAAGACTGCCAATTCTATTCCTTTCCAATTGATCCTTTCACATACGAAACCATCACATTACCAGAATTTTACCTTCTGTGTGAAAGTGTTTATACTGGTAATAATGTCGGCATGGTTATGGTAACATTACGGTATTTTTTATGTGAAAGGGGATTTACTGACAGTCATAATCAAAGATCAATAATAAAGCATATTAACTGTGCGTGGCATACAGTATTGTAAGGTCAGTTGAATAATGAATCATTAATTTTCTTCTATTTTCAGGTTCACTATAAAGTTGAAGAACACCAAAATAAGGAAGGTCCTTTGCCTGTATTCAACGCTTCCTCTATGCTGGCACTCGAGGTCAGTTTTAATTGTTATTGGAAATACATAATTTGTTACATTTTTCTTGAGTCAATTACAGGGTATCGTTTTTCCAAAATAGTTGGCTACTATTCTTTTTTCAGGTGCTTGGAGACTTTGCTAAAATGCACTAGATTGACACCCATATTCTTGAAACCAACTGTAGTCGAAGATCTAAAACTTAAAAAGTGACGTAATTTCATATTCTTAAAACCAACTACGACTAGAACTTTAAATCAAGAGAACCTCTACTAAATCACGGCCCAGGAAGGCCAATTTTTCTAGCCTTACTCTTACTGGGGTAGACTAAATCACCGACTAAATCAGCTTTGAACAATATTTTAAATATAGCAAGTTATTTTTTATTTTCAAAATGTAATTTGTTATAGTCTAAAATCGATTAACTCTTACACAAACAAATTCATAGCCATGTCATCTTGTACCAAAATTTGGAGATAACTTGTACCCACTATGCATCTGAATGGGTGTGTCTAATTTAAACTACAGTATTTAATCCTATTTTATGTGAAATTTATAGTCAAATACCCAAATTTTTTTTAATTCACGCATTCAGTATAGCCTCAAAGTATAACTTTATTATTAATTTTAGGTGCTCGTCTGTCCCATTTTTAAAAAGAGAAAACAATTTAAACGTTTTTTTAAGGAGGTATCATTAACATGCCTAAATTTACACTGTAAAATATCACAGCATTACGCTTTCTATTAAATAACTAGTTGTAAAAATAGTTCATAACTTACTAATTTACAGCAGTAATTTCAAAACCCTAGGTTTATTGTATAGGCCTATTCAAATTATTGTTGGTTTTACTTTTGTATCTACTAAAACATTAAACATTCCAAATTTTTATCCTCTGGATTTTAGAAATGAATAAATTGTTACATTTAATGCCTTAGCCAACTTGTTTTGATTTTTTTAAGAGCAAATCTCAATGAGGATCAGGGGATAACATCTTTTGATGTTGGTACTTTCCTCGGCCACACAATCATTGAATTACACTAACGTTAGCAACCATCATGAACATTAACTCACATTTCATTTCGGTTTTTACCATGTGAGAGAGTCTCTGTTCTTGTAATGGCTTCAATGACTTCATAGGTATGCCATAAAATAGTACATGTAGATAATTGCATCATTTAGTGTTCCCTATTTAGCATGCAGGCAGTTTGCCATAATGTTATATGATTTATTCTACAAGATGTGGAGTTTATCGGTGTTTGATTCATTAAAGTGTTAGAGATACTACAACGCATTTGGTCTAATTTGTCAAACCATGCGTACTATGCTCTGTCTTATCATTGGTTAGTTTTTCCAAACTATGCATCCATTTCAGTTTTGCCAAAATGTTAAAGATGTATTGTCACTTGAAAAATGACAAAAATTAGATTTTGAAAATAACTTCCTTATCTTGAAGAAATACATAAGTTATGACGATGACATTAGAAATTAGGTTGTTTTAAAATTATTTACCCCCAATATTGCAACGTTATATGCTAAAAATGAGAAAAAAACATTAAAAAGGCTGGAAGCAAAAAAAAAACCTTTTAGGTTGATAGGAGCGACTCATCCTCACTACAGCCTCTGTGCGTATTATTTTTATGTTATTTTTATGACTACATTGTCGTTATTTCAATAGGAAAGCAAATTTTCGGGTAAATTTCAGGGGGTTTAAGCCTTTTAAAAAACCCCCCTAAATCTGCCCCTGGGTGCATTTTGTAAAACCTAGATGAGCTTTGTCAAGACTTACTGCTGTAGAGCATTTTGCAAATATATTCATAGAGTACACTGGATGATCCAACACATTTGTATCATTATTGATTCGTACAAGTCATTCCCAGTAATTGAATTTACTCTTGTGAATTTATTGTATTAATGTAGATAATCAAGGTTATAAGAGAAACCTACATTTGAATTCATCACTTTATAACATGTTCAGTAATGAACCAAATTTATTTAGATGTAAAATTAAAGGCTAAAATAGTAAATGTTTCACAAATATGAGATGTCGTGACAAAATGAGTCATTTTATACGCCAGGACATTTTGAGATATTCACAAAAACAGACAAAAAGTCATAATTTTACAAAAATGAGATTCCTGTTGTTTTGTTAAGTTTATTAATTAAATTTTATGATTACAAACTTCCTGTTTATGTTTATTTAACATAAACATGTTTTTGAACTACTTTTTGTAAAGGCTGTTTTTCAAAATCAATGGAAAAACATACAGAAGTCAACGGTTGTTTATCTTTAGATTCAATTTTCTCCAAAGTGTGTTTTCATACACCAAGGTTTTAAAATGATGTTTCTCTGGTTATACTGAAGCTAAGAACCTCATTTAAAAAACAATTTAAAGCTTATAATCTCTTTTATCCTAGATATGACAATCACTCAATTTTGGTTTTCTGTACAACACTACTCTTTTTGTGGTGAGACCTCACAAATTGGTTACTATGAAATAGTTTTTTTTTTGCTTCTTTTTAGGTCAGATGATTAGCTTCTCAATATTTAATTTCTATAAAAGCCGCTGCACATATAAGCCAATGGTGCGCACCAACAGTCACTTGTGCCACCGCTGCAAGCCTATAGCTTATGTATGCGGTGATATTTAACAGGTACTTGTGCCGTTGGCTTACGTGTGCGGGGGTCGTAAGCTTTACATTGAAGCCATTTATATGGCATCATTCATTTACACACAGGCAGTTAAAGTATGAACACGTGTGAATACATAGCAGTGCGGACGGACTTGTTGCCATATTAACGGCAAAAACCTTACGACCACCCCACACAGTTCGCCGTTGGCATGAGTAGCTGTTTAAATATCAAGCATGTTAAAAACCTTGCGATGCACTGTCGGCACACGTAAATTCACGACACACGTAAGCTGTTGGTGCGCGCCATTGGCTTACGTATGCGGTGGCCTTTAAGCAGTCAGTGGCTATTCTTTCTTTAGCCCATGGAATAGTGCTCGTAAGCCATGGGACAGAAAATGGAATGAGATGGTTCGAACTTAGAACCTCAGAGTTGGAAGGCAAACACGTTAACCACCAAGATATAGTACCACTTCCCATACTAATTTTTTCAATCAAAATCTTTGCAATGAGTATAATTGCTGTTCTATATTTTGGTATGTACAAATTTAGAAGTTAAGTTCTGTTTCCCATGAGGGTGCTTTACATTGTTTACCATTGTGCTAGTTATTTAGCTTCAGTGCTTTCACCTTTGTTGTTAAGGCATACTTTATACTTCAAAGTAGACCGGTCTTTTGGTCGATCATACTAATCATAATATGCATAGAGATTTATGCAATTACATACTACTATATATTTTAAAATATATGATAACCACTCTCAACGCTATGCAAGTAGAGCGGGGTGTATGCCTTTAGAAATGCTTTGATTGGCTCAATGTGTGAGGTTCTTGCCATAGGCATGACCATTTGCTGGGGGACAGGAGGAGGATTGGGGGTACATAGCCCCGCCCCTCCAAGTTGCATTTGGAGTGGTTTTAAATTCAACTTAAAAAATTACTAAACAGAAAGTATCTAAAACAAAGTGCCAAAGATACTAAAGAACTTCGTATAGTGGTTATATACTCACTCAAATTAAATGGACCAACCTAATCGTTCCAGGGAGGTAGTGATCGCACCATGCTTTGTACACATTTTTAAATAATTTCACTTGGCTGGGCCCCATGGCTTGTCAATTTTTGGATAGCCGTGTCTGCGACTGCCATCCATCTAATGTGTAAAATCAATGGTTTTCCATATTGTACTTTCTAGAAAAGAGCAGTAGGAATAAGGTAGGTGGTAGAAAAGTGAAAAAAGTGGTAGCCTACAGCCCCATAAATCAGTAGGGTTGTCAGGAACGTAATCTATGCTTTAAATAACATTAATTGAATAAGTAGATCCAAAGATTTGAGCATTTGAAGGTTTCATATATATTGGAAACATTGTTTTGAGAAAATCACGCGTAAAAAAATACGGCATGTAGGACACTTTCCTGCATGTAAACTGACCTTAAAAGTCTATTATAATTGATAAGTAGAAGCACTCGGGGAGCGCAAACCTTAGCTAAGCACCCGAAATTCGCACGAATGCAGCTTTAACCGTTTACAATTTCTGTACACACTGTCCTTGTTTATGCAAATTTTTGCATGTTTACTACAAAGCTACTGTACAGTGTAGATTGGTTGTTTCAGTAAGGAACCATTGTAAGAACAGCTCTCTCTCTCTCTCTAGGTGCCATATCAAGAGACTTCGGCGATCATGAGATGCCACAATTCCCGGTTTCTTGTCGTCTTTAGGAGTTCGAAAATTTCATACTCAATGCCTTGTTCCTCCAACCAGGTCTTCAAACTTATCATCCAATTTTGCCTTCTTCTTCCTCTACTTCTTTTACCTTTAATTCGACCATTCAGAGCCAGATTTTCTAGACCTTTCCTTATAGCATGCCCCAAAAACCTTAGTTGTCGTGTCCTTATATCGTATACCAGTAAGAACAGCACTGTATAGAAATTAACAGTGTAGGTGACCGCGATCTGTGTAATTATATCTTTTTATGAGAAATCAGTGTAGCATGAAGTCCCACTTCAGATTGTACACTGGACACTGTTTTCCGGGTTCCCCCATAGACACTTGCGACCACAGATCATCACCAAAATTTAATTAGTTATTCCTTGGGTGGTTTCTAATCTTCTCTGAAAATTTCGTCAATCTGTCAATTACATTTTTAAATATGCTGCAAAAAAACACACACAGACACATCTACCAACAAATGAAAACAACCTCGCATAACTTCATTGGCGGACAGGGATGTCACCAGCTTTTTTGAGTGCCGGACGGCAAACAGCACTCCCTTTTTGGTGAACCGTGACCCACCCATACACACACAATGACTCATGCTATTCAAGCGTGCGATGAACAATAAAAAAGGGCAGTCATTTCATTACATTGCAAAACGTGACCATAGAAGAAAAGCTGTAATCTTTTGTTTTAGTAATAAGGCTAGGATTTCTATTGTTTTTCGACATATCAGTCACATATTTTATTGAAATGGAGGGTAGAAATAATAGTGGTGGTCGCTAGCCTAGAAATGCTTTGGAATAATAGTGGTGGTGGCTAGCCTAGAAATGCCGGACGGTTAAGTCGAGTGCTGGACGGGGCCATCCAGCACCATCCAGCGTGGTGACATCCCTTGGCGGAGGTAATTTATATACAATAGTTACACATAGTATATATAGTGAATCCTCTCTTCATATTACAAACTTTCAATAACTATGCTTACGTTTTTCCCCTTTTTTTTTGCTTACGTTTTTTTAATATCCTCACCTGATGCCTTCAGTCGATGGCATGTGACCTTTAGTTGACCTTATAACACATTCGACAAATATCTTGGAAACATGTTGCTAAATTTGACATGTTATGAGAATGAATCATATTTTTGCATAACATTTTTTTAAAGAGAAATTAATTCCACATGATTATTGATATAGGTTTTGATTAATAACCACTGAAACCACATTTTATTGAAGATGGTGATGTAAATATATGTAAAATATTCATTCAGTTCTCACATAGGAAGATCAAGTATATTGATTGAAACATCAAGAAGTTTGAAAGGTTTTTCATAACTCCACATGTGGTGTACCGCAAACTTTATTTTAAGATAAGTCAGAAATTGAAAATTGAGTTCTGTTAATATGAAACCACAAATTATTAACTTTAACAAGCAAAACAAAAATTAGTTTCATATTATAGTTTCTTTCGAAGAACACTATTCTAACATTTAGAAAGTTGTTGAAAATTGCATATTAGTTTAGCATGATTAGACAGGATAATCTTGAATTGCATCTTTTAAAAATGTATTACCTCCACCAACTACGTTGGCGAGGTTATGTTTTCGTTGGTGTTGGTGGGTGTGTTTGTGTGTGTGTTGGTCTGTTCGCAGCATAACTTTAAAAGTAATTGATAGATTCTGACGAACTTTAGAAATGACCCAAGTAACAAATTTCGGTGAAGATCCTTGGTCGCATGCGCCTATGGTGGGCCTCTGGAAAACATACGGTGTCCGATGTATGATCTTAAGTATGGCTTCACGCTACAGTGATTTTTCATAAAAAGAAATAATTACAGTAGCCAGATCACGCTCACCTTTACTATAGGTTCTAAACCCCGTTGTTACAATGGTTTATTGAAAACAAATCAACGTGAGTGGCATTTAGCTCGGTTGGTTTAGCTGGTGGAAATCACTGTGCTGCGCACTGAACTGTGACTTACTCATGGTTCAATTCAATACCATGCCACTCTCCTTGTGTTTCGGCTGGAGGGTCGAAATACAAGTTACTAGCACACCGTCTTTGGATGAGACGTTAAGCCGTTGGCCCATGTATAGCATGGCTCATGTGCACGTTAAAAAACGCAATGCACTCTTCGAAAAAGAGTAGGGGATTTTCTCCCGGTGTACTGCCCAATCACCACCAGAAGAACCCCACTGGAAATAAGTCCACTTCAGACTTTTGTGGGTTATCCTTCTACACCGAATAAATCAAAATCAAATCAAACGCTATACAGCTTTTGTTTTGTAGTAAATGCGCAAAAATCTGCATAAACAAGGACAGTGTGTACAGAATTTGTAAACAGTTCAAGCTGAATTTGCGAGAATTTTGGGTTCTTGTTGGAGATTTGCCCTCTAGAGTGCTTCTAGTTGATTTTGTATATAAAATGTGAACATTTTAACAAATTATGAAAGCTGAATTGTTAGAATTTCATATATTTTAAATAAAAAAAATAAATTGCCCATTTTCATGTTGTGCCTATTTTGAATAACTAGCTTTGCAACTTATCCGGACTTGGTGTCAAAGGTCATTAACCAGCGCCCAATTATCGTCAAAACATAGTTTC